>CM050322.1:22551055-22705286 GCA_027475135.1 Bactrocera correcta
TTAAGTGGTAGTCGTACGACGTACCGACCATTTTCTGATCTAGTAGTTGTGGCTTTGTAAAAATCCTCACAATACTGATCTTCAGGGGTTGTGACTGATATGGGGGGGAGTTCTTCTAGTTCCCAAAATTTTCTCAATTGTGAATTGAGGTACTCATTTGAGACTTCCTGAACTTGAGTTGTCAATGATGTAACTGGTTCCGAAACTAGTCAGCTTAGGACCCATCCGAAAATGGTATTTTGCACCAGAAGTGTTTTGGTAATTTTCTCAATACCTTCGAGAATAATTTGAGGCATGAGATCGCTGCCTAATAGTAGATCTATTTGAGCGGGGGTGTTGCAGTTTGGGTCTGCTAGCTTTAGGTGTGAAACCTTTTGCCAATGCTTGCTATTTATATGATAGCTTGGTAGCATGTTGGTTAATTGCGGTAAGGCAATAGCTTCTGCTTGTATGCGCTTATCCGCTTTGGGGGAAAAGAGGGTAATGGAGCAGATTTTATTTGAGTTTTGAACAACTCTTCCGCCCATTCCCGTGATTTCAAAATTGGCCAGTTTTGTTGGAAACTGTAGCCTGTTTTGTGCCCTAGCCGCTATAAATGATCGTTGTGATCCTTGGTCTATTAAGGCTCTGAGTTTAAACAGTTCTCCTCGGTGCTCGATGAAGACAACTGCTGTGGGTAATAGTACCCTACTGTGATTTTCGCTATGTAGCGATTGGGTTTTTAACGCCTTTGAGCAGCATGGTGCTTCTTGGCAGTTTTCAGAAATTGTTGTGGCAACTAATCCTGTTGCTCGTTTTACGTTCGCATTGTTTGGGGGTGAGCTGGAAAACTTTGTTATATGTAACAGTGAATGATGTCTTTTATGGCAGTAAACGCAATTGAATTTGCTTTCGCAATCTTTAAGCGTATGCGCATGTGACAGACAGTTGGTACATAATTTTTTCGTTCTTACGAAATTGTTTCGATCACTAACATTCATTTTTTTGAATTTTTCGCATAATTTTAGTTTGTGACCTCCTCTACAAAGTTCGCATGACGTTTGTTTATATTGTTCGGAAGAGAACGATTGATTTTTAAAAAAGTTTCTATTTGAATTATTGTGACTACTTGCTTGGGGTCTATTAAAGCTTTTATTGAGATCATTTTGAACGTTTTTCGTTCTTACTAGCTTTTTATCTACCCTTTCTGCAATTTCGTATTGGGTAGTAAGAAATTCTTTCATTTGCTGCCACGTTAGGCACTTTCTTCGCGATGAGAGCGATTGCTCCCACAAAAGTAACGATTTTTCTGGTAATGCAGCTGTGCATATATTTACCAGAATGGGGTCCCAATTATCTGTGGGAATATTTTGGGTCGATAAAATCGACAGACAATTTGAAACAGTGGATTGAAGTTTGATGAATTCTTCACTGGATTCTTTCTGAATTTTTGGTAAATTCATTAGTATCGTCACTTGCTTGTCGACCAATATTCTCTCGCTTTCGTAACGTGCTTTAAGAGCTTCCCAAGCAAAATTGAAATTTTCGTCATTGAGAGCGAACTGTTTGACTATTACGCCTGCCTGACCTTTGGTTTTGTGTCTGAGGTGATATAATTTCTGCGCTTGTTATAATTTAGGATGGTTTATGTACACAGCTGTAAACATGTCCCGGAAGGACGGCCACTGTTCATAACCACCATGAAATATATCTGTGTCGCATACTGGCACTTTAAGGTGAATGCCTGAACTTGCCTCTTGGGCTTGGCTTTGTGGCAGCTCTACTCTCGGTTGTGGAGTAGGTGCAATTGCTTTTAATAGCTTTAGTTGATCAGAAATCATTGCCCTTTGTGTCTTCGAACTGGTCTAGGCAGTGTTCATATTTGGTGTATGCCGAGGATTTAAAATTTTGAGGTAGATCTGATTCGTCAGATTCTACGATTGCGTCATACGCCGCTTGGAGACGCGTCCAAAAATTGTCTAAATTATCTTTTTTGATTTCTAAGACCGATTCAGAATTGTCTTGAATCGGTGAAGATGAAATTCGAGTGCAGTATCGTATCAAACTGTCACTCTCAGCAATGAATTTTGTATAAGAAATATCTTTACCCCTCTTTAGTTTTCTAGCACCTTGCTTTGAGCGTGTAGCTTCAGCCGGTGTACATGGGCTCTTTTCTTCTAAAACCATTTTTGGAACTTTTAGCAACTGAGTTGTTTTAGCTTCCTTTGAGTCTGAGTTCATTTAAAAGATATATAGAATGAATCAAAACGTCTTAGTGACTTGTATATGTTTAGAAAAAGTATATGAAGTATAGTATATAGTATATAAAATGTTGAATAGAAGACTCTTTTGTATGTAAGAGTTTCAAAAAATCAATAGAACCAAGGGCTTTTTGATAAACCGAGATTTCAAAATATTTTCGTATATATAGTGTATGTAGGTATTTATGTATATAATTGGACGAGAACTCTTTTAGGCAAATAAGAGTTTTGAACGAAATTGAAATAAAGATAACGCTTTACGTATTTAATAATATGCGCAATTGCGAACTCTCTTAAGTTAATAAGAGTTTTAAAATGAAGTAAATAATTAATCGCTTAAATTTGATTTAATTATTTTTTTTTTTTAATGACCGAAAATTATTTTAAGTATTTTAATTTTCGGTGTATATTTCTTTTATATATGCTTTATGTCCAAATGTCCTATAGGGTATACCTATTGGTGGATATTTTATTTGTTATGTGCCAATGAGCGCTCGTATTAGAGATCACTGCACTTTGTACATATGCATGTAACGGGTGATTTTTTAAGAGCTTGATAACTTTTTTAAAAAAAAAAACGCATAAAATTTGGTAGATTGGTTCATGACATTTACTTTTTGAAGATAATTTCATTTAAATGTTGACCGCGGCTGCGTCTTAGGTGGTCCATTCGGAAAGTCCAATTTTGGGCAACTTTTTCGAGCATTTCGGCCGGAATAGCCCGAATTTCTTCGGAAATGTTGTCTTCCAAAGCTGGAATAGTTGCTGGCTTATTTCTGTAGACTTTAGACTTGACGTAGCCCCACAAAAAATAGTCTAAAGGCGTTAAATCGCATGATCTTGGTGGCCAACTTACGGGTCCATTTCTTGAGATGAATTGTTGTCCGAAGTTTTCCCTCAAAATGGCCATAGAATCGCGAGCTGTGTGGCATGTAGCGCCATCTTGTTGAAACCACATGTCAACCAAGTTCAGTTCTTCCATTTTTGGCAACAAAAAGTTTGTTAGCATCGAACGATAGCGATCGCCATTCACCGTAACGTTGCGTCCAACAGCATCTTTGAAAAAATACGGTCCAATGATTCCACCAGCGTACAAACCACACCAAACAGTGCATTTTTCGGGATGCATGGGCAGTTCTTGAACGGCTTCTGGTTGCTCTTCACCCCAAATGCGGCAATTTTGCTTATTTACGTAGCCATTCAACCAGAAATGAGCCTCATCGCTCATCGGACACGGACGCGAAACACATTTCGAACCGAACACTGATTTTGGTAATAAAATTCAATGATTTGCAAGCGTTGCTCGTTAGTAAGTCTATTCATGATGAAATGTCAAAGCATACTGAGCATCTTTCTCTTTGACACCATGTCTGACATCCCACGTGATCTGTCAAATACTACTGCATGAAAATCCTAACCTCAAAAAAATCACCCGTTATGTACATATGTATTACGCTTTGGTTTTTTACACAATCCTGCTTGTTTTTGTTGCTCAAAAATCAAGGGGTATTGCGGGAATATGCCAATGTGGACTTTGAATATATTTTATACGCAATCCTGCTTGGTTTTGTTAGCCAAAATCCAAGGGGTATCGCGGAACATATGCCAATGTGGACTTTGAAGTAATTAGCGTATCTACATACGTGACAATACACTTTTGTACAAATTTTATATGTTACCAAAAAATCCTTTTTGTTATATGTGTTTATTATTATATAATTTGTACCCAATGTCGATTGGGTATTTCTTCCAGTATATATTGAATGTATTTATAACTATATGCGCCCGTATGTATATATGTATATGCATATATATGTATATATGTTTGCGGTACGAATAAGCCCCGAAAAGACAATTAAACGACCGTCGGTAATTTTCGCAAATTCACTTGTTAGTACGTATGCATATAATTTGTGTAACTGCGCCGCATATACATACGTATGTATATATGTACGCAGTGAGAAGAGGCCGCGAAAAGAAAATAGAATGATATTCTGACTTTAGAATATATGTATGTACCAAATGTAGATATTTTGCAATATGTGCATATATATGCATATGATTTGAGTAGTAAAGAAGCCAGTGATGCTTTTTATATGTTTTTATAAATATATGTGAAATATATGTGCATATGTATGTATGGTATAAAATTTAATTCGCAAATACGTTTTTCTTGTTTTTTTTTTCCTTTTTGATTGCCGTAGCTTATTTAATGCAATCCTGCTTATACTTGGTGAAGTATAAGGGGTCTTGCTGGAAATTTCGCAAGTAAATACTTGAACTTTTATATGTATATATTTTTTCGGAGTAGTTTTTGTGTTATAACACAACAGTAAGCATTTACCGGCAATCACTAATCTGTTATATACAGTACCAAACTGCTTTGTTAGCGGTTTTCGGTTTTTACCGGAAAATAAACCGAACACCGAAAACAGTTTGGTAACGGTTTTTACTTATTTTCTTGACCGTAATTTTGGTCTTACCGTAAACTTTATATTTTAGATTTTAACCCATACATATGAATATAATGTATAAAAATTGAAAGGAGACGATACAACTCACTTTGATTTCCGCCAGGGGCTTTTGGGGATAATATGAGTTATGTGTCTGTGTGTATGTGCCAGTGCCTGTGCCTGCGCTTGTGCCTTTGCTTGTGCTTCTTTCTCCTATCCTTGTGCTGCTGGTTGCTGTGGTGATTCCCTGGTGACTTTGTAGTTTCTTTTTTCTTTTTTCTTTATTCTTTTTTGTTTTTTTTTGTTTATGCGTTATTTGACCCAATACATCACTTATTCACTTATTTTCACAGCACGATTATTGTTTGGTTTTCTTTTCACCTCACATTTATGAGAATATATAAACCACCTTATTTGTTTTTTTTTTTTTTTTTTGTTTTTTGTCACGGCACGTTTTCACTTTTTATGTATTATGCATTCATCCATATATATATATTTTTTTTCCTTTCGACATTTTTTTTGTTTTTTGCTTTAACTTTTTATATTGCATGTATATATGTGTATATATTTGGTTGCCAAATTTTGTCACCAACTCTTTTTCCCACTTTTTATATACACATTTATGTATGTATGTCGTATGTGTATGACACTGCACTTTTGAAACTTTTATTCCTTTTTTTTCCAAAGGGGTTTTCACTTTTTGTTTAACTGTGTTAGATTGTTGTTTTTCACAACGCTACCACCGTTGTTCTTTTACAATTTTTGTTTTTTTTTTCCTTCCCAACGGGCTGTTCTTTTTTTTCTCCTTTTTTTTGTTTTAACTGTTTTAAGCTCCGGGTTTTTTTTTTTGCACTATTTGTTGCCACTATTTTGAGCCCCGGATTTTTCACCAACACTGTTTTTTGTTTAAGTTAACGCGTTACCGTGCCACCGTGACCGATTTTTATTATTCTTGTTACTTTATTTTATTAATTTATTTTTTTTTCTTTTTTTTTATTACCGCTACTGCCGTTCGGTACGGCTTCGAAGGACCATATATAATTATAAGTCTTTTTTTTTCGTTAGAAAAAAACCTCGCGGCACTTACCCTTAGTGTTGGCAATTAATTTGCTGGCAAACGAAAAACGAAAGCGGGATACTGGTCGGTGGTACTCGTATGTACGTATAAGCGCACGGATCGAATCAGAAAGAGGCTTGGCGCCGTCCGCCAGTCCCTTTTGTTAGTTGTGTGCTGGTGTCCTCGTGTGTGGTGTGTATGTTGATGATGAGGTGGGCATCATGCCGAGGTGTGGAGAATGCGGTGCGTAGAGTGGGATGAAAAAATAATGCGCATGATGCCAATGTGTTGAGTATGGAATGTGTAGCGTGGGGTGAAGATGTGTTGAGTATGGTGTGTATGTGTGGGGTGTAGTTAATTTATATTAAGAGGGAGGCGCAGAAGCTCATTTAACCAATAATATATGCCAAATTTTGTGAATATATCTTGTCAAATGTGAAAGTCGTCGATACAAGAACTTGATTGCGATCGTTCAGTTTGTATGGCAGCTATATGTTATAGTTAACCGATCTGAACAATTTCTACGGAGATTACATTGTTGCTTTAGAAAATAATATATACCAAATTGTGTGAACATATCTTGTCAAATGTGAAAGTTGTTCATACAAGAACTTGCTTACGATCGTTCAGTTTGTATGGCAGCTATATGCTACAGTTAACCGATCTGAAAAATTTCTTCGGAGATTACATTGTTGCTTTACAAAATAATATATACCAAACTTCGTGAATATATCTTGTCAAATGTCAAAGTTGTCCATACGAGATCGTTCAGTTTGTATGGCAGCTATATGCTATAGCTAACCGATCTAAACCTGATCTGAAAAATATCTTCGGAGATTACATTGCTGCGTTAGAAAATAATAAGTACCAATTTCGTGAATATACCCTGTCAAATATGAAAGTTGTCCAAACAAGGACTCGATTCCGATCGTTCAGTTTGTGTGGCAGCTATATGTTATAGTGATCTGATATCGGTCGTTCCGACAAATGAGCAGCTTCTTGAAGAGAAAATGACGTTTGCAAAATTTCAAAACATTCTCTTAAAAACTGAGGAACTAGTTCGTATATATACAGACAGACAGACGGACATGGCTAAATCGACTCAGCTCGACATCCTGATCATTTTTATATATACTTAATAGGGTCTCCGACGCTTCCTTCTGGGTGTTACAAACTTCGTGATAAACTTAATATACCCTGTTCAGGGTATAATAAAAGATGTGGGAATTTTTCCAAATGGGTTGCGGTGATGGCTCCAATAAAGTGAAAAAGGTAAACTAGCTTGAATTTGTGAAGTTTATTTTTCATGCAATTCCGATATCGACAGCTCAGTACATACAAAAATCACAAAAAATTCATTTCAAAACGGAATAACTATTGGGGAATTTTTCCAAATACACTGCCGTTATGGCTGCAATAACTTGAAAGAGAAATCAAATTAGTTTTTGGAAAGAAAATGTTTTCATGCTAGGCGAATGTCGAATGTTCAGCATACAGAAATTCAAAAAAAAGCGATTTTACTTCAAAATAAAAAATTTGGGGAATTTTTCCAAGTGCACTGCCTTTATGGTTCAATAACCTGAAAGAGAGAAACTAACTTGAATTTGTGAAATTTCTATTTCACGCCAAAAATTCGATCTTTAATCAAACTAAACAACGTTAAAAAGAAAAGCCAGCTTGAACTTGCGCAATTAATTTTTTCACGCAATTCCGATATCGATTTCTCAACATATAGAAGTAAAAAAAAATCGATTTAGAAACAAATAAAAGCGTTGGGAGTTTTTCAAAATACACTGCGGGTGTAGCTCCAATAACGTGAAAGCCGCAAACTAGTTTGAGTTTGTGAAGTTATTGTTTTCACGCAATTCGAATATCCATTGTTCAGAATATAGAAATACAAAAAGATAAATTTTAAACCAAAATAAAAGTTGTGGAATGTTTTCAGCTGCACTATCGTTATATCGCCAATCATGTGAAAAAGGTTAACCAGCTTGAATTTGTGAAATTAATGTTTTCACGAAATTCGAATATCCATTGTTTAGCATACAGAAATACAAAAAATCGATTTTAAATCAAAATATGGATTTGGGATTTTTTCCAAATGCATTGCCGTTATGACTCTAATAACGTGAAAAAGGTAAAATAGATTGATTTTATAAAGTTAGTTCTTTTACGCAATTCAGATATCGACTGTTCAGCACATAGAATTCCAAAAGTTGATTTGAACAGCACACAAAAATAACAAAAAAGGGATTTTGAACTAGAATAAAAAATTATGAACTTTTTCCAAATGCAATGACGTTATGGCTCCAATAATGCGAAAGAGATAAACTAGCTTAATTTTATTAAGTAAAATTTTTCACGCTATTCCTGTATCGATTGCTCAGTGCATAAATAAAAGCCAAAAAAATCGAGCTTGATTTTATGAATTTAGTTTTTTCGCGCAATTCGAATATCGACTGTTCAGCACATAGAACTCCAAAAAAATGATTTGAATTCATAAGAAAAATGTCGGCAACTCTGCTTGTTAAAAGGGTGCGTGCTAAAAAATTAATTATTTTTGGTGAAAAGGACAGAAAACTAACGAAATCTGCTCATCAATACGGAGTATACAAAACGCGGTATACAGATGTATTGGAGTGCAGAACCATAGATAACTTGATCAGAATATTGTTTCTTGCTCTCTCGCTTGTCAGCTGGCTGCAGAGGATGTATAATATAGAGAAGGTTCAACTACGGACAAGCGTGTGATCCGTCAAGAGCCCTGGATTTTCTATTAGTGGATTTCACCACTTTTGGCTCGGCAGGAGAAGCTTTATCAGAAATGAGTGAACAGAGCAGAGAATTCAATGAAAATTATGCTCAGAAATATACATTGCTTTTACAGACACCTATTGGCCTTTTGGCTTACATATATTTTTATATGTTCACATGCTATCATATCAATTGATATGAATATAATGTTGCGAATTTTTCATTCATTCATGCAAAATTGACAACATTATTATTAAGATATGCAATTCTCCAAGCAATATTTGTAAATAATGTGTAAATTAAGGCTACTTTTTAAATATTTCTTATCTTTGATAATGTAATATAAATTCATATGTATGCATATATATGCTATATATATATATGATATATTATCATAATATCCTAAAAACACAATATATTACAATAATAATATATGTAAATCACACCTCTTATTTAAAATTTTAATACGCATCTATCCTGCAGATATGTATGCAAGTACAAATCAATTTCAAATCAAGATATTATCATTTATCAGTAATATAAAAAGCGCGCGCTTCTCTATATTTACGTACACACATATGTATGTACGAGTATATGCGTACGTATGTAAATCAAAAAATACAAACATTCTTCTGGAAAAACAACAATAGTCTCAAAAATCATCATACAGACTTACAACATGAGTACACATGTAAATATGTGCGTATGACATTCCCACACAAACAATGCAAACACAACATACATACTTACATGCGTTCACATGTGGATATGTCACCCGCAAAAATTACAAATATTGTTCTACAAAAACAACAATCGTTTGAAAAAGCGTCAAAAACCAATATGGCAGCCAAATTGCTGACGTCAAAATTTATAGTAAAACAACAACAAAATTTTCATTCATGAACGCAAACGTACTTTCAAAAAGCATATTCGATTCATTCATGAAAGCAGACGCCATTACATCTCCCCTAGCATGCCTTGCCTACAAGCATCTTTTCGCGACGATTTCAAAAGTTAAAAATCATAAATTGAATATATTTCTGAAATGTATGAGAAGGAAAAAGTGTCAATCCCGCAAAAATAAGTGTTAAAATATATTAGAACAAAGTTGACAACATAGTTTATTTGCCGATTTTCAATTCAAGAAATGTTTTAAAGAAAATATTCAATATTCCTCTGCTTCATGTTGTTTAAATGAGTTAAGCATCCACCCCCTCTACCCGGTAAAACTGGCGCATCCTAATGCTACAGCGCAATTTACCACAGCTGATACCACTCCACACAACTCAACACACATCCACATCAAACAACCCACATATCAAAAAGGCTGGGAAAAAGGATGGCAGACACATGCGATCTATACAAGCCGCACATTTACATACATTTGTTTTTGATACATTCGTATATACACTGCGCCGCGTTAACACCTCTACGCCGATATATAATTCACCGACCCTGAGTGCGTTATTTCGAGTCGTCAGTAATCCAGAGCGCTACATCAAGATCAACCCATCAGCAACCACCGGGCTACATCTAATCAACACCATCTCACGTTGCGTCATCTGGACACCGTTTCGAATTTATTTCTATTGTACATTTATCTTTACAAATTTTATGGTAAAAACTACCTAATCATTTAAAACCATTTTAAATATAAATTCCACTTGCGTTCTGTTTGTAATAAAGTGGTAGTGAGTGAATTATTGTGAAAAGTAACTAGTGAAGGTACACACCTGTAAACACATGTGTATAGTCAAGTAGTATTCCGCTTAAATGAAAACCAAATCCCTCCCTCATCACTCTTGGCAGTTTATATTACATCTTGCTGCATCTCACGATTTCTTTTTTGAAAGACCTAGAAATTATTGTTTTAAGTACGACTCATTTAAGTATCCGCAGTCGCTTATGCACCATATAAAGTTTTTATATGTATATATTTACATACAAGGTTGCGTGTAGACAAATTTACAAATATTATGCCAATGATTCTTTCAAATTTGTTTACATAAACACAAAATTGCATACATATGTGAATTTGTGAACTTTATGCGTACGGTTTTTTTAAATCTGCTTACATGTATGTATGTACATACATAATTATATGAATATGACTTTTAAGATTTTATCAAAACGGGATTTATCAAAAAAAAATTTATGATTACGGGTATGGTTTTTAAAAATCTGTTTATATGTACACATAATTACATCCATATGCAAATATGTGCGTCGGCTTGGTTCAAAATGTTTGAAAAAAATGCCCAATATACATATGTACTAGGTAATAATGGAAAATATTTACGTAATATTTAGGGAATAATGAAAATATGACTTTATTATAAATTCCAACAGATTTAATGGAATTTGTCATTCAATAGGTCAAATTGCACATGCATACATACATATATACATATGAGCTTTGTTATCAAATATATGGAGAGTATCTATAAATTATATACAGTCGCTTGCGCGATGTAAATATGCGAATCCGTAATCGTACATTTGTAAACATTGAAATTAGCATCACTTTTCTCATTAACAGTGCTCAATTCTGCTATTTTCGACCCTCTCATGTTAAATATTGTTGAAATCCGCTAATAATATTTTTGTGATGAAATCCACTAATAGAAAACTCAACCAGAGAATGTAAAGTATAGAGAAGGTGCAGGTTCGATGTCGAACATTTTATAAGATTGTGATACGGAATTTCACCTCACAACCACAGAATACACGATGTGAAATGTTAATATTTTTAACAGTTCTCTCACATACTCCACCAGTGAGTATGAAGAGAAATAATATAAGTATGTACGGCACATGATGCCATAGCATGTATGGGCAATCAGGGAATATTGAAGAAAAATAAGTTCTTTGATATTCCATTTTTAACAGCTAAAAATGTGTACAAATACAGCTCTCTCACATACTCAAGAATATGAAGAGACATAAATATATATACATATATATGTATGCATGCTCCCGTTGGTAGGTCTTGGATCCTACGGGATCGGGCATACCGGCTGAGCTCTAAGCTAACGGGGGGGTCGGCAGGTCGGTGACAGAGGCGAATAGTTACCGCCTCTCTAATATAAGTGATCAATCCAAACCCAGGCGCGACGGACTCACAATGAGCGGCTTCCTGGTCAGCGTCTGTACACCACGTTAGGTGCGGCTGCGAACATGACCGGTCCATATCGGGGCGCACTGGGAGTCCCACGAAGCACCATCAGCTGTTTCCCACTGATGGTGTGAAAAGGGTGATGTGAGCCTGCTCTTCCGAAGTGTCAGCCACGATGTGTATCAGTAACCAGCCCCTTCGGGCCTTGGTCAGGAAGTGTCCATTGGGCGCAGAAGTAGTAGTCTGCGTTGCTCCGGGCGAGCGCCGGTTCGTCCGCGTATTCCGGGACCGGTAAAGCGAAGGACAGGTCTCAGGGAACTGGGGTAGGGGCACCGTCCCCGAGGGTACACCCGTTGCTGTCTATTTCGGCCCGCCCCCTGCACACGATGCGCTGGTAAAACTGACTTATGGAGAAAATAATGGATAAAAAAATTAACAACGACAACAACAATAGCAGCAACAAAAATGTGGAGTACCCAGAGATGGATCCCTTTAAGAAGGCTTCGCGATTGGCCAGATCGCCTGTAAAAGTGCTATCGGTGGATAGACCTGTGCGAGCCAAATCTTCACCACCGGCGCTGCAGGAAAACACGCCGTCATTAATGGGAAGATTAGGCAAACGAGATCACATGACCAAGTTATGAGAGATGATACAGAAGTTAGCTGTTATGATGCACCCACCACAGCGCTCCATCAACAACCCCATGCGTGAGCTACTTAGTTCTATCGCAAACCTCCACGCATGTGCCAAGGAGGAGCACGCCCGACTGGGTGAATTAAAGTGTAATGTGCCAAGCCATACAAAGGTTGTTGAAATAACACCTAAAAGGCCACGTGACGGCAAGCAAATGGGGAGAAGAACGAACCCAAAAAACACCAAAACCGCCCATGAAGTGCTATCGATGAGAACGGCAGTCGATCTGACAAGTGAGGACAAAGGTAGCCATCCTAAAGATGCTATAGCGAAAGCAGCTACAGGCGAAGAATGGGTCACGGTTCAGAGTAGGACACAGAAAAAAAAGGTTAAGAAGAATGCAAACACAACTCAACGTCTCCGACCTGATGCTATCGTGATTGAAAAAGTTGGTGAAATGACATACGCAGACATACTTCGAACAGTCAAAACAAATGGGACAATGCAAGAACTTGGAAAAAATGTGACGAGAGTAAAAAAGACAGCCAAGGGAGAGATTCTACTTGAACTAAAGAAGGAGCAAACAGGAAGCACTGAAGGATACAAAGAAGAGATAAGCAGAATATTGGGCACAAATAAAAACATTGAAGCAAGAAACCACAGTGGAGCTGCGGGACTTAGACGATATTACCACAAAAGATGACATAGCGGAAGAAATACGATCCGAAATTAAAGAACTTGGCCTCTTCAGTGTATCAGCAATTAAAACCATCAAAGCGGCCTACGCGGGCACCCAGATAGCAGTAATAAGTCTTCCTGCGCAAGAAGCAAAATATCTGCTACAGGCCCAGAAGATTAAGATCGGCTGGACAATCTGCAGGATACGGGAGAAAGCTCAACTGAAGAAGTGCTTTAGGTGTCTCGAATATGGACATGTGGCGAAGGCGTGCAGCAACTTGGAAGACAGGAGCAAGTGCTGTATTAAGTGCGGAGAAGAGGGTCACTTTGCGAAATCCTGCACTAATAACCCTTTCTGCATTGCGAGCAAAAAGAATGGAAAAGCGAACACCGAACACCAAATAGGGAGCCGAAAATGTCCCATTTACATAGCAGCGTGCAGTAAAAACATAAGGTGAAGATCCTGCAAATAAACCTGAACCACTGTGAGGCGGCTCAGGAGCTATTGACGCAAACGGTACACGAATACAGTATTGACGTAGCAATAATTTGTGAACAATACAAAAACAAAACGACTGACAAGTGGATCTCAGATACCACAAAAAAGGTAGCAATATGGGCATGTGGAGACAAAATGTTCCAGCACAAACCATTAACTGAAAGGGCTTACTTCGCCAGAGCGAAAATATATGGGATCAACTTGTACAGCTGCTATATACCGCCAAGTATCTCACTTGACGAATATGAAAAAATACTTGACGAACTTGTGAAGGATGCAATGACAACTACCAAAAACATAATTGCGGGGGACTTCAATGCCTGGGCGATAGAATGGGGAAGCAAAGCTACTAACCCGAGAGGAAGGGCACTGCTTAAAGCCTTCGCGGTGCTAGACGCTGTCCTGTTGAATACAGGAACAAAGAACACCTTCGAAAAGAATGGACGTGGCTCCATTATCGACGTATCCTTTGCTAGCAGAGGATTAATCCGATCAACCGACTGGCGGGTAAGCGACATATATGTATACCCAGAGTGATCATCAGGCTATATTAATAAATATTAGTAAACCCACACAAGGGCTACGCAGTACCACTTGTTGCCAAAGAGTGCAGTCCAAAGGATGGAGGATCGAAACACTGGACAAGGAACTTTTCCAATTTATGCTGGACGATACCCTGAAGGAAGATACTGACGTAAAACTCCAGGCCAAACTGCTGGTGGAACACATATCCAAGGCCTGTGATGCGGCTATGTCCAGAAGGAAGCAAACAGCCCATAGAAAGCCGGTATACTGGTGGAACAGTGAAATTGCTTTGTTGCGAAGCGAGTGCCACAAAGCGAGGCGCCTATCTCAACTCTGCATAGGCAGCGACAATGGTACGAGGATGAGAGAAATTTTCAAAGAAAAGCGCAGGGCCCTCAAGAAAGCGATAAAGGCAAGCAAAACTTCTTGCTTCAAGATGTTATGCGAAAAAGTAGATGAAAACCCATGGGGAGAGGCGTACAAGATAGTGATGGGAAGGATAGGAGGAGGCAAGGGGCAAGCACCGACCTGTCCCTCTTTGCTAAGAAATGTGGTAGAGACGTTATTTCCTAAGCAAAGCCAAGAAGGTGGAAGCTTATCTCTCGAAAAAGCAGAGCCCACAGATGCAGCACCAGTAAATGTGCTCGAAGTGCTACAATCGGCTGAACGGTTCGGCAACTCCAAAGCACCAGGCCTGGATGGAATCCCGAACAAGGTCCTAAAACTCACAGCGAAACATAAACCCAAACCATTCGTGGAGCTATTTACACGTTGCCTACGTGACGGAATATTCCCCAAGATATGGAAAAGGCAACGTCTAGTGCTATTGCAGAAAGCAAATAAACCAGCAGGGGAACCGAGCTCTTATCGCCCACTCTGTATGATCGACACAATGGGAAAAATGCTGGAGTGGATTATTTGTGTCCGACTAGAAAGTTACCTGGAAGGGGAGGCCTGCAGCCTATCAGATAACCAATACGGCTTTCGCAAAAAACGCTCAACTGTTGACGCAATTAAGAAGCTCACAGGTATTGCGGAAAAGGCCATAGAAGGAGAAAGATAGATGTACGGCAATAAACAATACTGTGCGGTCGTAACGCTCGATGTGAAAAACGCATTTAATTCGGCGTATTGGCCCCACATACTGCGTGCGCTACAGGCGAAAAAAATACCAACTTACTTGTTGAGGATCATACAGAGCTATCTGTCCGAAAGGCTACTGCTCTACGACACAGACGAAGGTCCAAAAGAGTACACGGTAACTGGTGGTGTACCACAAGGCTCCGTACTGGGTCCACTCTTATGGAATGTCCTGTATGATGGAATACTACGCCTCCCGCTGCCTAAGGAAGTACATATTATCGGATACGCCGATGATATAGCGGTAACCATAGTGGCCAAAGAACTCCACCAAATTCAGAGGATATGTGGTGAGACGGTATCAAAAATAAAACTCTGGCTAAACAGTTCAAAACTCCAACTCGCGGAACAAAAAACGGAAGCAGTGCTTATTACGAGCAGAAAAAAACTAAAGAATACCACCCTTAACATTGACGGACACAGCATTACAACACAATCAGCACTAAAGTACCTTGGTGTAATGATTGACGCGAGACTGAGCTACAAAAGTCACATTGAGAAAGCCTGCGAAAAAAGCTGCCCGAGTAAATGCGGCCCTAACCAGAATTATGGCCAACATAGGAGGTCCAAAACAAAGTAGCAGAGCACTTTTGGCCAAGGTTAGCCAGTCAAATGTAATGTACGCCG
This sequence comes from Bactrocera correcta, assembly GCA_027475135.1. NCBI lineage: Eukaryota > Metazoa > Arthropoda > Insecta > Diptera > Tephritidae > Bactrocera > Bactrocera correcta. The sequence goes on from CM050322.1 coordinate 22,566,778, forward strand.
CACCTGTACCAGCGCTTATGCAAAAAACCTATGCAAGAATGACACAATCAGTGTTTCGGCTAGGCGCAATCAGAACTATTAGCGCATTCCGCACAGTATCTCATGAAGCCGCTAGTATTATATCTGGGATAATGCCGCCAGATATAATGGCTCGAGAACTGAAGCGGATCTATGACAAAAGCAAAAGTATAGGCAGAAAGCTGACAACGGCAGAGCGAAAAGTGGAAAGATAAGAAAGCATGGAGGAGTGGCAAAATCGCTGGGACACAGCAACAAAGGGAAGATGGACGCACCGCTTAATCGGGAAAGTACAAGAATGGGTGGAACGAAAGCATGGCGAGACAGACTTTTACATGACGCAGTTTCTGACAGGACACGGATGTTTCAGAGAGTACCTGCATAGGTATGGTCATGACAATGGCGTTACTTGCTCTTTCTGTGGTAACAGTAGTGAGAATGCGGAGCACATATTTTTCTACTGTCCGAGATTTACGTCAGAGCGCCAGGCCCTGGAGATAGAAGTGGCAGGCCGAGTAACACCTGATAACATAGTGAAACATATGCTGCAAAAAAGACGAGTATGGTATGCCATGGAGAGGACGACAGCTCTGATACTGCAAGAGCTGAGAATAGCCGAACACCAAAGAAGCAGTGAAGCTAGAGCCGCAAACAGCGAGCTAATGACGTGAGCCAATAGGCTAAGCTGGTCCTGTGATGTAATGCCTAGCGGCGGTCTCGCAGGATCTTTCCATAAAGCTACAGATGACGGAGTTAAGGGTTTAGTACGTGCGTACTGTTCCGCAAGTCCAATATAGTAAGATATTAATTATTAGGTGTGGTCCCGAATCAGATGCACCTTTAGCGAGCAGTACGAATCGTGCATACTGCATACAACTAAGTATGAGTATCTATGAAAGATTCCCCCTCCGAAACCAAAAAACAAAAAAAAAAAATGCTCCTTATGATACTCCTAGCCACAGCATTGTGATATTTTCATGCTTCAATTTTTGCTTTCAATTTGGGAATCGCAATGTATGCAAATATGTAAGTATGTACATATATATGCTTTTGCGTTTTGCCGTCGGCATTTCCATATTGGCATGTAAAAATAATTATAATATGAGGTATGAATGCATGCATAATAATATTTATAGTCAATTTGGACTTGCATATTTAATAATTTTATTTTATTTTTACATAATATACTATACTATAAATATTTTTGTATTATATTTTTTACTAATAGAAGTTAAATTTATCACAAAAATATATACATACATATGTATGTATGTACGTATGATTGCATGTATACGCATGTGCGCGCATTGATCTGCATGTTCATACATTCATATATACTGATATGTACATAAATTTGTATACATTGCCGAACAAATAATGCACAAACATACAAACATATGCGTACATATGTGAATATGTCACCAACAAAAAATTGAAGCATTGTTCTTCAAAAACAATTATCTAAATAGCAGAAGCATCACAAGTCAACATGGCAGCCGAATTGGCGAAGCCCAAATGTAGTAAATTTTACAACAAAAACGATTTCATTCACAAACGCAGGCGCACATGTCACAAGCGACCTCGCTTCATTCAGACATGCCTTTGCCTACAAGCGTCTTTTCGCGATGATGGCAAAAGCTGAAAATCATAAATTGAGCAACTTTCTGATGCTTCTTCACAGAAAGAAGCGAAAAAAGTGGCAATATAGCTCTTGTCGATTTACAATATTTTTCAATTCTAAGATAAGTATTTTTCCGTAGCTCGCAAAAATCTGCGTCGATATGTATGCAAGCTCATACATATGCATACATATTGACGCTAGTTTGTTGGCGAAGCTGCTACAGCGGCAAGGGAAGCGTTAATAAACGGCAATCGTTTGTTAGTTTCTTTCGCGTCTCGTCGCGTCAGTGCTTCGATAGATTGATGTGCTGAACACATAGAGCGCGACAGACTGCAAGCGCCATCTGAATATGATATTGAAATACACACATTCCTATGGACACAGTTATTTAGACAGCTACACAGCTACATAACTTTGTCCATATGAATGTGTGTATTTTGATATTTGGTAGATGTCGCTTGCAGTCTGCTCCGCTCAATGTGTTCAGCACTAGACTCTTTGACAAAACGCTTGTTTCGGCCATTGGTTGACCGTGACAACGGAGATGCGAATGCGTGCAACACTTGTTATTATGAATGTGTGTACATATGTATTTGGCTCGCATTTGCTTTCATAAACATACAGACAAATGTGCCAAAGAAATAATGTAAGTATGTATGTACATATATGCCATAGAAATTCTATTGGTGCAAATATGGAAATGATAACGAAATAATGCGAATATGCATATTTCATGAAGGTCATCAATTTTCTTTGAAGAAATGAAGATCATTTGACACATCTTCACTTTGTAATAGTCGAAATAAATATAACTTTTTTGAAATAATTTAATTTAAAAAATATAATTAATTTATCTTTTACCTAATTTATCACAATTTTGTAAAAAAATTAAAATTTGCACCTTCTCTATACTTTACATTCTCTGTTCATTGGACAAGAGAATGTAAAGTATAGAGAAGGTGCAAATCGAAATCTGTATGATGTTCGATTGGACGGCTAACAGAACTTATAAGATTGTGACACGGAATTTCACCATTCTCGCTGCTATTTAGCAGAAATGAGCACGTGCAATGGCAGAACTATATGTAAAACGACTGAATTCATGCGAGAATGAATAAAGAGAAATGCTTTGAAGAAAAATATACAAAGTCACACAATGAATGTAAAGAAGCATTCTCTGTATCACATATTCGTGATTATCTTGTATCATATGAACTATTTTTTCAGAAAAATTGTAAAAATTTTAATTTTTTTACAAAATTGTGATAAATTAGGTAAAAGATAAATTAATTATATTTTTTAAATTAAATTATTTCAAAAAAGTTATATTTATTTCGACTATTACAAAGTGAAGATGTGTCAAATGATCTTCATTTCTTCAAAGAAAATTGATGACCTTCATGAAATATGCATATTCGCATTATTTCGTTATCATTTCCATATTTGCACCAATAGAATTTCTATGGCATATATGTACATACATACTTACATTATTTCTTTGGCACATTTGTCTGTATGTTTATGAAAGTAAATGCGAGCCAAATACATATGTACACACATTCATAATAACAAGTGTTGCACGCATTCGCATCTCCGTTGTCACGGTCAACCAATGGCCGAAACAAGCGTTTTGTCAAAGAGTCTAGTGCTGAACACATTGAGCGGAGCAGACTGCAAGCGACATCTACCAAATATCAAAATACACACATTCATATGGACAAAGTTATGTAGCTGTGTAGCTGTCTAAATAACTGTGTCCATAGGAATGTGTGTATTTCAATATCATATTCAGATGGCGCTTGCAGTCTGTCGCGCTCTATGTGTTCAGCACATCAATCTATCGAAGCACTGACGCGACGAGACGCGAAAGAAACTAACAAACGATTGCCGTTTATTAACGCTTCCCTTGCCGCTGTAGCAGCTTCGCCAACAAACTAGCGTCAATATGTATGCATATGTATGAGCTTGCATACATATCGACGCAGATTTTTGCGAGCTACGGAAAAATACTTATCTTAGAATTGAAAAATATTGTAAATCGACAAGAGCTATATTGCCACTTTTTTCGCTTCTTTCTGTGAAGAAGCATCAGAAAGTTGCTCAATTTATGATTTTCAGCTTTTGCCATCATCGCGAAAAGACGCTTGTAGGCAAAGGCATGTCTGAATGAAGCGAGGTCGCTTGTGACATGTGCGCCTGCGTTTGTGAATGAAATCGTTTTTGTTGTAAAATTTACTACATTTGGGCTTCGCCAATTCGGCTGCCATGTTGACTTGTGATGCTTCTGCTATTTAGATAATTGTTTTTGAAGAACAATGCTTCAATTTTTTGTTGGTGACATATTCACATATGTACGCATATGTTTGTATGTTTGTGCATTATTTGTTCGGCAATGTATACAAATTTATGTACATATAAGTATATATGAATGTATGAACATGCAGATCAATGCGCGCACATGCGTATACATGCAATCATACGTACATACATACATATGTATGTATATATTTTTGTGATAAATTTAACTTCTATTAGTAAAAAATATAATACAAAAATATTTATAGTATAGTATATTATGTAAAAATAAAATAAAATTATTAAATATGCAAGTCCAAATTGACTATAAATATTATTATGCATGCATTCATACCTCATATTATAATTATTTTTACATGCCAATATGGAAATGCCGAGGGCAAAACGCAAAAGCATATATATGTACATACTTACATATTTGCATACATTGCGATTCCCAAATTGAAAGCAAAAATTGAAGCATGAAAATATCACAATGCTGTGGCTAGGAGTATCATAAGGAGCATTTTTTTTTTTGTTTTTTGGTTTCGGAGGGGGAATCTTTCATAGATACTCATACTTAGTTGTATGCAGTATGCACGATTCGTACTGCTCGCTAAAGGTGCATCTGATTCGGGACCACACCTAATAATTAATATCTTACTATATTGGACTTGCGGAACAGTACGCACGTACTAAACCCTTAACTCCGTCATCTGTAGCTTTATGGAAAGATCCTGCGAGACCGCCGCTAGGCATTACATCACAGGACCAGCTTAGCCTATTGGCTCACGTCATTAGCTCGCTGTTTGCGGCTCTAGCTTCACTGCTTCTTTGGTGTTCGGCTATTCTCAGCTCTTGCAGTATCAGAGCTGTCGTCCTCTCCATGGCATACCATACTCGTCTTTTTTGCAGCATATGTTTCACTATGTTATCAGGTGTTACTCGGCCTGCCACTTCTATCTCCAGGGCCTGGCGCTCTGACGTAAATCTCGGACAGTAGAAAAATATGTGCTCCGCATTCTCACTACTGTTACCACAGAAAGAGCAAGTAACGCCATTGTCATGACCATACCTATGCAGGTACTCTCTGAAACATCCGTGTCCTGTCAGAAACTGCGTCATGTAAAAGTCTGTCTCGCCATGCTTTCGTTCCACCCATTCTTGTACTTTCCCGATTAAGCGGTGCGTCCATCTTCCCTTTGTTGCTGTGTCCCAGCGATTTTGCCACTCCTCCATGCTTTCTTATCTTTCCACTTTTCGCTCTGCCGTTGTCAGCTTTCTGCCTATACTTTTGCTTTTGTCATAGATCCGCTTCAGTTCTCGAGCCATTATATCTGGCGGCATTATCCCAGATATAATACTAGCGGCTTCATGAGATACTGTGCTGAATGCGCTAATAGTTCTGATTGCGCCTAGCCGAAACACTGATTGTGTCATTCTTGCATAGGTTTTTTGCATAAGCGCTGGTACAGGTGCGGCGTACATTACATTTGACTGGCTAACCTTGGCCAAAAGTGCTCTGCTACTTTGTTTTGGACCTCCTATGTTGGCCATAATTCTGGTTAGGGCCGCATTTACTCGGGCAGCTTTTTTCGCAGGCTTTCTCAATGTGACTTTTGTAGCTCAGTCTCGCGTCAATCATTACACCAAGGTACTTTAGTGCTGATTGTGTTGTAATGCTGTGTCCGTCAATGTTAAGGGTGGTATTCTTTAGTTTTTTTCTGCTCGTAATAAGCACTGCTTCCGTTTTTTGTTCCGCGAGTTGGAGTTTTGAACTGTTTAGCCAGAGTTTTATTTTTGATACCGTCTCACCACATATCCTCTGAATTTGGTGGAGTTCTTTGGCCACTATGGTTACCGCTATATCATCGGCGTATCCGATAATATGTACTTCCTTAGGCAGCGGGAGGCGTAGTATTCCATCATACAGGACATTCCATAAGAGTGGACCCAGTACGGAGCCTTGTGGTACACCACCAGTTACCGTGTACTCTTTTGGACCTTCGTCTGTGTCGTAGAGCAGTAGCCTTTCGGACAGATAGCTCTGTATGATCCTCAACAAGTAAGTTGGTATTTTTTTCGCCTGTAGCGCACGCAGTATGTGGGGCCAATACGCCGAATTAAATGCGTTTTTCACATCGAGCGTTACGACCGCACAGTATTGTTTATTGCCGTACATCTATCTTTCTCCTTCTATGGCCTTTTCCGCAATACCTGTGAGCTTCTTAATTGCGTCAACAGTTGAGCGTTTTTTGCGAAAGCCGTATTGGTTATCTGATAGGCTGCAGGCCTCCCCTTCCAGGTAACTTTCTAGTCGGACACAAATAATCCACTCCAGCATTTTTCCCATTGTGTCGATCATACAGAGTGGGCGATAAGAGCTCGGTTCCCCTGCTGGTTTATTTGCTTTCTGCAATAGCACTAGACGTTGCCTTTTCCATATCTTGGGGAATATTCCGTCACGTAGGCAACGTGTAAATAGCTCCACGAATGGTTTGGGTTTATGTTTCGCTGTGAGTTTTAGGACCTTGTTCGGGATTCCATCCAGGCCTGGTGCTTTGGAGTTGCCGAACCGTTCAGCCGATTGTAGCACTTCGAGCACATTTACTGGTGCTGCATCTGTGGGCTCTGCTTTTTCGAGAGATAAGCTTCCACCTTCTTGGCTTTGCTTAGGAAATAACGTCTCTACCACATTTCTTAGCAAAGAGGGACAGGTCGGTGCTTGCCCCTTGCCTCCTCCTATCCTTCCCATCACTATCTTGTACGCCTCTCCCCATGGGTTTTCATCTACTTTTTCGCATAACATCTTGAAGCAAGAAGTTTTGCTTGCCTTTATCGCTTTCTTGAGGGCCCTGCGCTTTTCTTTGAAAATTTCTCTCATCCTCGTACCATTGTCGCTGCCTATGCAGAGTTGAGATAGGCGCCTCGCTTTGTGGCACTCGCTTCGCAACAAAGCAATTTCACTGTTCCACCAGTATACCGGCTTTCTATGGGCTGTTTGCTTCCTTCTGGACATAGCCGCATCACAGGCCTTGGATATGTGTTCCACCAGCAGTTTGGCCTGGAGTTTTACGTCAGTATCTTCCTTCAGGGTATCGTCCAGCATAAATTGGAAAAGTTCCTTGTCCAGTGTTTCGATCCTCCATCCTTTGGACTGCACTCTTTGGCAACAAGTGGTACTGCGTAGCCCTTGTGTGGGTTTACTAATATTTATTAATATAGCCTGATGATCACTCTGGGTATACATATATGTCGCTTACCCGCCAGTCGGTTGATCGGATTAATCCTCTGCTAGCAAAGGATACGTCGATAATGGAGCCACGTCCATTCTTTTCGAAGGTGTTCTTTGTTCCTGTATTCAACAGGACAGCGTCTAGCACCGCGAAGGCTTTAAGCAGTGCCCTTCCTCTCGGGTTAGTAGCTTTGCTTCCCCATTCTATCGCCCAGGCATTGAAGTCCCCCGCAATTATGTTTTTGGTAGTTGTCATTGCATCCTTCACAAGTTCGTCAAGTATTTTTTCATATTCGTCAAGTGAGATACTTGGCGGTATATAGCAGCTGTACAAGTTGATCCCATATATTTTCGCTCTGGCGAAGTAAGCCCTTTCAGTTAATGGTTTGTGCTGGAACATTTTGTCTCCACATGCCCATATTGCTACCTTTTTTGTGGTATCTGAGATCCACTTGTCAGTCGTTTTGTTTTTGTATTGTTCACAAATTATTGCTACGTCAATACTGTATTCGTGTACCGTTTGCGTTAATAGCTCCTGAGCCGCCTCACAGTGGTTCAGGTTTATTTGCAGGATCTTCACCTTATGTTTTTACTGCACGCTGCTATGTAAATGGGACATTTTCGGCTCCCTATTTGGTGTTCGGTGTTCGCTTTTCCATTCTTTTTGCTCGCAATGCAGAAAGGGTTATTAGTGCAGGATTTCGCAAAGTGACCCTCTTCTCCGCACTTAATACAGCACTTGCTCCTGTCTTCCAAGTTGCTGCACGCCTTCGCCACATGTCCATATTCGAGACACCTAAAGCACTTCTTCAGTTGAGCTTTCTCCCGTATCCTGCAGATTGTCCAGCCGATCTTAATCTTCTGGGCCTGTAGCAGATATTTTGCTTCTTGCGCAGGAAGACTTATTACTGCTATCTGGGTGCCCGCGTAGGCCGCTTTGATGGTTTTAATTGCTGATACACTGAAGAGGCCAAGTTCTTTAATTTCGGATCGTATTGCTTCCGCTATGTCATCTTTTGTGGTAATATCGTCTAAGTCCCGCAGCTCCACTGTGGTTTCTTGCTTCAATGTTTTTATTTGTGCCTGGTCGCCCAATATTCTGCTTATCTCTTCTTTGTATCCTTCAGTGCTTCCTGTTGGCTCCTTCTTTAGTTCAAGTAGAATCTCTCCCTTGGCTGTCTTTTTTACTCTCGTCACATTTTTTCCAAGTTCTTGCATTGTCCCATTTGTTTTGACTGTTCGAAGTATGTCTGCGTATGTCATTTCACCAACTTTTTCAATCACGATAGCATCAGGTCGGAGACGTTGAGTCGTGTTTGCATTCTTCTTAACCTTTTTTTTCTGTGTCCTACTCTGAACCGTGACCCATTCTTCGCCTGTAGCTGCTTTCGCTATAGCATCTTTAGGATGGCTACCTTTGTCCTCACTTGTCAGATCGACTGCCGTTCTCATCGATAGCACTTCATGGGCGGTTTTGGTGTTTTTTGGGTTCGTTCTTCTCCCCATTTGCTTGCCGTCACGTGGCCTTTTAGGTGTTATTTCAACAACCTTTGTATGGCTTGGCACATTACACTTTAATTCACCCAGTCGGGCGTGCTCCTCCTTGGCACATGCGTGGAGCTTTGCGATAGAACTAAGTAGCTCACGCATGGGGTTGTTGATGGAGCGCTGTGGTGGGTGCATCATAACAGCTAACTTCTGTATCATCTCTCCTAACTTGGTCATGTGATCTCGTTTGCCTAATCTTCCCATTAATGACGGCGTGTTTTCCTGCAGCGCCGGTGGTGAAGATTTGGCTCGCACAGGTCTATCCACCGATAGCACTTTTACAGGCGATCTGGCCAATCGCGAAGCCTTCTTAAAGGGATCCATCTCTGGGTACTCCACATTTTTGTTGCTGCTATTGTTGTTGTCGTTGTTAATTTTTTTATCCATTATTTTCTCCATAAGTCAGTTTTACCAGCGCATCGTGTGTAGGGGGCGGGCCGAAATAGACAGCAACGGGTGTACCCTCGGGGACGGTGCCCCTACCCCAGTTCCCTGAGACCTGTCCTTCACTTTACCGGTCCCGGAATACGCGGACGAACCGGCGCTCGCCCGGAGCAACGCAGACTACTACTTCTGCGCCCAATGGACACTTCCTGACCAAGGCCCGAAGGGGCTGGTTACTGATACACATCGTGGCTGACACTTCGGAAGAGCAGGCTCACATCACCCTTTTCACACCATCAGTGGGAAACAGCTGATGGTGCTTCGTGGGACTCCCAGTGCGCCCCGATATGGACCGGTCATGTTCGCAGCCGCACCTAACGTGGTGTACAGACGCTGACCAGGAAGCCGCTCATTGTGAGTCCGTCGCGCCTGGGTTTGGATTGATCACTTATATTAGAGAGGCGGTAACTATTCGCCTCTGTCACAGGAGTTTCATCGACTTGGCTGGCTTTTATACTGCATCCTCCACTCCTGCCGCTCATCGTCGGGGATTGCTTATTCGTTGTAACCTATTTCGCAACTAACCTGCTACTACATGCCGACCGGCTATCCGCGACCTGCCGACCCCCCGGTAGCTTAGAGCTCAGCCGGTATGCCCGATCCCGTAGGATCCAAAACCTACCAACGGGAGCATGCATACATATATATGTATATATATTTATGTCTCTTCATATTCTTGAGTATGTGAGAGAGCTGTATTTGTACACATTTTTAGCTGTTAAAAATGGAATATCAAAGAACTTATTTTTCTTCAATATTCCCTGATTGCCCATATATGCTATGGCATCATGTGCCGTACATACTTATATTATTTCTCTTCATACTCACTGGTGGAGTATGTGAGAGAACTGTTAAAAATATTAACATTTCACATCGTGTATCCTGTGGTTGTGAGGTGAAATTCCGTATCACAATCTTATAAACTGTTAAACATCGAACCTGCACCTTCTCTAGACTTTTTGGCGCCACAAAAAATTACTTATAACGGGTGATTTTTTAAGAGCTTGATAACTTTTTTAAAAAAAAAAACGCATAAAATTTGCAAAATCTCATCGGTTCTTTATTTGAAACGTTAGATTGGTTCATGACATTTACTTTTTGAAGATAATTTCATTTAAATGTTGACCGCGGCTGCGTCTTAGGTGGTCCATTCGGAAGTCCAATTTTGGGCAACTTTTTCGAGCATTTCGGCCGTAATAGCCCGAATTTCTTCGGAAATGTTGTCTTCCAAAGCTGGATAGTTGCTGGCTTATTTCTGTAGATTAGAGACGGGAACCCCACTGTCAAAGGAGTTTCCCTGACTTGGTGGCTTAACTGCACGGTCCATTTCTTGGGGGGTTTTTATTGTTGTCCTATTTGCCCCTCATACATGGACCGGCTATCCCCGACCTGCCGCCGGCATTGGTAGCCCCCGGGTTTCCGATCCCAGGTCCAAAACCAAGGGGTCATGCATACATTTTTGGCAACAAAATTTGTTAGCATTTGAACGATAGCGATCGATTCACCGTAACGTTGCGTCCAACAGCATCTTTGAAAAAATAGGTCAATGATTCCACCAGCTGTACAAACCACACCAAACATGCATTTTGGGATCATGGGCAGTTCTTAATTCTGTTCTCTTCACCCCAATGCGGCAAGCTTATTTAGAGCCACAACCCGAAATGACCTATATGACACGGAGAAACACATTTTGAACGAACCTGTTTTGGTTTATGATTTGAAGTTCCGTTTTAACATTCTGATAAATGTCAAACATCGAACCTGCACCTTCTCTAGGGCTTTTTGCGCCAACCAAAAAATCACCCTTATTACCTTAGCCTAAAAGAATACCAAAAATTTTGTTCAATAATTATTCCTAAGGCAACGAGGTTATACGGTTGCCAATTACTGTTTTTTTTATATTTATATCTTGAATTATTTATATGAAAATAATGGTAAGCAAATTTTAAAACCAATTATGCCATTTATCAAGACACCACCTCCAGGAATGGGTAAATTAAATAAAACTGCCAAAAAATATGTCACAATCGAAGAACTAACAAAAAAGCTAGAGGAACTGAAAGAAATGTGTAAAATCCTCTCACTAAATGCTTTAAAAGTTGAAAATATAAAGCTTAAGTTCACTGATGTGAAGAAAATCCAGAATTTGGAAAATAAAGTCGAATTCTCAACGGATGTGGAAGAACTAGCTAGACAAACGGAATGGATTCTAAAAAAAATGACCAGTTAAAAAACGAAAAGCTGAATATTCTCCTGAGGAAAAAGCAAATAACGCCATATCAAAACCGCTTACCCCACCAATTCGCGGCCTCCACCAAATATGGTGTCTGGAGATGCTAACGGCAGTAATTATCAGCAACTACTTATATGCTATTTCAAAATCAGAAGGAAAGAAAATTTTACCGTTAAACTTTTAAACAATGGAATATATAAAGAAAATACTTTCTCCGTAGAGGAGTATGGATGCTTATCGAAAGCACTTTCGTGTAGAAATATATCTTGGTATAGCTTTGAGAATAAGCAAGGGCGGCCAATTAGAGTTTTTGTAAAAAATTTGCACAATTCTTATGATCCAAAATCGATTATTGATGACTTAAAAGAGCAAGGATTAAATGCAGAGAGTGCTGTCAATCCTCTTCAACAGAAAACTGAAACTCCCCTCGATATGTTTTTGGTAACATTCGATCCCATGGACAACACAAAAAAGATTTACGAAACCAAAACTATATTAAATTCAATTGTTTTTATTGAACCGGTAAAACTGTCCAAGATGATACCACAATGTTTGCAGCCAGTCATTTGGCCACACACAAAACTATTGTGGCAAACAGTGGGCAAACAGCATAAGGCATCTGAATGTTAGAAACCAAAATAACAGCAGCCTAAATGCTGTAACTGTGGCGAAGCACATCCAGCCAATTATGGAGGGTGCCTTGTTGCCAAAGAATTACAGAAAATACGAGCTAACACAATTGGCCACAAAAAAGATGATGGTCTAGCCCAAAAAGTAGAAGGTTCTGAAGACTTTAGAACAAAAAACAATAAACATCAACAACAAGAAGACACTAAAATTATAGCTGAAACGCCAAAAAACAAAAAAAAAATTACTTTTACTCATGTTCTAAAAGCAAATAATAATGATAATATATCCAATAACAGCATTTTATCACAGATCTTACAGAAACTCAATAAACAAGAGGAATTCAACACTTCCTTACAAAATCGCTTATGCAAGCTTGAAAAATATCTTTTCAATACCAAAGATGTCTAAATCTATAAAAATTCTTCTATGGAATTCAAATGGATTAATAAAACATAAGCGTTTAACCGAAATTGTACTGACTCGGAAAATTTTGACGTATGTATGATATCGGAGACACATTTTACGTCACAAACCTATTTTGAAATTAAAAACTATGAACTTACCATACAATTTATCCTAGCAATTGTGCCCGTGGCGGAAGCGCAATACTAATTTAAAATACGATCAAACATTTTGAAGAAGAAAAACTTTCAACTTGTAAGTTTCAAGCTACAACAGTGCCTATTTACGGAGTTAAAAGTCCACTCTCACTTACCTCTATGCACAGTCCTCCAAGGCATCAAATCCAGTTTGAAGAGTACCAACCCTTAATAAACAGACACAGGTATAGATTCATAATGGGTGGATATTTCAACTCAAAGAACACGCACTGGGGTTCAAGGCTTACGACTACAAAGGGGAGAGAACTTTACAAAGCACTGCAGTCAACCGGAAGTTACGCATTCTCGACGAACTTACCATCATATTGACCATCAGATAATCAAAAGATTCCAGGCCTTATAGATTTTTTCATTGTTTCAATATCCCGAAACTATTTGTCGATCAATCAGGGTTATGACCTTAGCTCGGATCATTCCCCAATCTATCTAAGCTATAGCGAAACCGTCATCTTTAAAGACGAAACAGCGGCCTTGTATAATAAACGTACAGATTGGGAATATTTTAGAACGATCATGGAATGTTACGAAAGTAAATAGGACTCCATATTAAATACAGGCCAGTTGGAGTCTGAAATTTTACACTTTACAACAAATATGCAAGACGCAGCTTGAAAGAGCACACCGGAATTAAAGAAAATTGCTGTAAACTCTCAATATCCTAATGATATAAGAGAAACAAATTAATTAAAGAGAAAGCTACGACGTAAGTGGCATGAAACCCGTTGCCCAGCTGATAAATTTATTTTAAATAAAGTCTCTAAAGATCGTAATCGGAAAGTTAAGAAAAGCAGAAGTATATTCGGATTATTTAGCCTAAATATTCTCCCAATATGAACGACACGTAGATTATCCCACTGCTTCCAATCAAGAAAGCGAAGAAATCTCAAGTTGCACAAGTAGTGAGCTAAGTGAAGAAATAAAAAATCTGAAAAAAAAATTCCCCGGTTACGGCCTGATTACTGCCAAGATCCTAAAACAGCTTCCTCAAATAAGTATAGTAAAAATTATCAACATTATTAACGCGGCTTTTCATCTTAATTACGTGCTAACTTATTGGAAAATTGCTGAAATTATCATGACTCCAAAGCCAGGAAAGCCAGAATATGATGTAACTTCTTCCAAGCCCATATAACTTTTACCGATAATATCGAAGCTTTTTGAGAAAGTTCTCATAAAACGTATCAATAGAATCATTGAACGAAATTCCATAATTCCAGCGCATCAGTTTGGGTTTCGAGCCAGCTATTCTACGATTGATCAAATCCACAGGATAACACACACTATTGAAAAAGCCCTTGAGGAAAAAAATTCTGTTCTGGCGTGTTTTTGGATTTTGCAAAAGCGTTCGATAAAGTTTGTCACAAAGGTCTGCTTTCGAAACTGAAACTGATTTTACCGAAACACATTATGACATCATAAAATCGTATTTATCTGATCGCTACTTTCACGTTAAACAAGGAGACAAATATACTATTCTTAGGGAAATAAAAGCAGAAGTTCCACAAAGTAGTATGTTGGGCACCCTTCTATATATTCTATTCACGCATGTGACAATAGACTGCAATTATACAACAGCTACATTAGCAGATGATACCGCGTTGCTTGCTATTAGTAGTAGTGAACACGAGTCCACTACTAATCTCCAAAAAGCTGTAAATAAAGTCGTAAATGGGCAAAGAAATGGCAGATAAAGCCGTATAAAGCTAACTAAGTCTGTACACATTGTTTTCACATACAACAAGATACAGCCGTAAATACCGTACTTCAATTCCGCTTAATACCTAGGAATGACGCTTGACACTAAGCTATGGTGGAAAGTTCACGTAAAAAACAAACATAAAAAGCAGGACATGCGACTCAAATATTGTAATTGATTAATCGGTAACAAATCAATGTTATCCATTGAAAATAAGTTAGTTATCTATAAGCACATACTCCGACCGACATGGAGCTATGGTGCACCACTCTGGGGATGTACTAACGCAAACAATAATAAAGTCATCCAACAATTTCAAAAAAAAGTACTAAGACTAATTGTCAAAGGGCCTTGGTATTGTAGATGTGCTGATATAGAGCGTGATTTAGGCGTAAACTCGGTTAATGCAGAAATATTAAAAATTGGAACAGCCCATAGTGCAAGATTGCTACAGAATTGTAACGAAGAGGAGATGGACCACCAAGACGACTCAAACGCCTCAAACCCAGTGATCTTACAAAATAGCCAATACTCTCCTAGTAGTTTTGTGATTTCACAATTATATATTTAAGTCATACGCAAGTTGCTTGTTAGCCCTTGCTTTTATTTCAACTAGTTGCAATCTATGAACACAACAAAAAATAAAAAATTCATTAGATTGTGGAAATTTTCTAAATGCACTGCCGTTATGGCTCCAATAAAGTGAAAGAAAGAAACTAGCTTGAATTTGTGAAATCAATAATTTCACGTAATTCGAATATCGATCGTTTAACATATAGAAATGCAAAATAAAATCGATTTTAAAGTAAAATATAAGATTTGATAATTTTTCTAAATGCACTCCCGTTATGGCTCAAATAACGTGAAGACAGTGAACTACCCTGATTTTGTGAACTTAATATTTTCACGCAATTCCGATATCGATTGTTCAGCATACAGAATAACAAAAAATAACTTTAAACCAAAATAAAAGATTTGGTAATTTTTCCAAATGCCTACTGCCATTATGGCTCCAATAATTAAGACGTAAATTAGCTTGAATATGTGGAATTAATGTTCTCACGCAATTCGAAAATCGAGCGTACAGCATATAGAAATACAAAAAAATCGATTTTAAATCAAAATAAAAGATACGGAAATTTTTCCAAATGCATTGCCGTCATGGCCCCAAGAGCGTGAAAAAGGTAAGCTAGTTTGAATTTGTGAAGTTAGTTTTTTTCACGCAATTCGAATATCGACTGTTCAGCGTATAGAATTCCAAAAAATTGATTTAAATTCAAAAGATTGTGGAATTTTTCCAAATATAGTACCATTAAGGCTGCAATAACGTTAAAGAGGTAAACTAATTTGATTTTGGAGAGTTAATGTTTTCATGCTATTCGAATATCGATTGTTCAGCATTCAGTAATTCAAAAAATCGATTTTAAATCAAAATAAAAGATTTGGAAATTTTCCCAAATGCCCTGCCGTCATGGTTTCAATAATGTGAAAGAGATAAGCTAGCTTGAATTTGTGAAGTTTAAGTTTCATACATTTCCGAGACCGATTGCTCTGCACACAGAAGTATCAAAAAACCGATTTTGAACTAGAATAAAAATTGTGAACTATTTTCAAATACACTGTCGTCATGGCCTCAATAACGCGAGGGAGATAAACTAGCTTAATTTTGTTAAATAAATTTTTTCACGCTATTCGGGTATTGATTGCTTAGTGTATAAATAAAAACCCAAAAAATCAATTCAGAAGAAGAATAAAATATTGTAGAACTAGAGGACCCGGCGAACTTTGTTTTACCTTAGATGACACAGATAAGCAGGTTTTACTTTAGGAAATAAAAATGTAATTATTTAAACTTTTTAATTTAAGCTTTGTTATATATGTATTCTAGTACATATGTCGTTCTTTTCAGTTATGTTTAATTATCATGCGCAATAACAAACTTTAAAACATTTGTTGATTGTAATGTCCATATCTGACTTGGAGATTCAGATATAATTTATTGACGATTGTCGTTTTCCAATGATTACATTGAGTTCTTCACCAGTTATACAATACGTTGGGAATATTATGCTATTAACTGTTTCAAACGACGTTGACCCACACACATTTACTAACAACAAACGCAAATAGAAGCATTCAATGAATGAATGTCTTGAATCATTTTTAAATAAGTGGTGCATATGGAACAACCCCACTGTTGTCGATAACGAATTAAATTCTGTTCAATCTTGTTGTTGTAGTTCGACTATTATCTTCTGCTGATCGACACCGATTACCTTTTTGTTATTCAGTGGATATAGATGGTTGATGAATATACTCCTGAGAACGCAATTCTGCTTGGTTCAACCTTAAAAAAGCTCTGTTTCTAATTTGACGAACATGACGACGTAATTATGCTGTAACAATTGATGAAACCGCAACAAATAATCCTCATAATTTTGACGAATCATCAATTGATAAGCGAGCTAGCGTTCTGGTATTTTCTTCACTCTAAATTAAAAAGTTACATTTAGTATTTCGTATATAAATTTTTAACATATTTATAAAGTGGTGTTGCTTAGTATTTTAAAAATCTCCTTACCTCGACAGCGACAAAGCGGATTACCAAATGACCTTCAATTCATTTTAAGTGTTGTCCATTTCTACATTTTTCGCTTCACTTCCTTTCGTACATACCTTGCGCACATTTTTAAAATTAGATTTTCCTCAAAATTTTTAAAATATCCGGAAAAACATTGATAGTCCTGATTTAAAACATAAATATCCCGCCAACTTTTTTCCATCTTGATAATCTGATATCTTAATAAATGGCCAGACTTTTATTTAATGAATCTTTATTGGCAATGTATTTTTGTGCATGGATTCCACTTTTTAGTGAAGCACCTTATGATAGACCACATATTTCGTTTTATTATCAGGTGCAAGAACAAATAACGTAGATGGTCTTCCATGCTACATATAATTCTCAGTGGGAAAAACAATAAATTCAACTGGTAGTTAATAGCTTCGTCACCATTGGTTACACAATCAATTGATTTGAAAGAATGCAATGTACCATTGATCTCATTCTGAATTATTAAGTTTAAATCATCTACATTATTATTCATAGGGGCCAAAATTGCTCGCTCACTCAACCATTCATTATTTTTGTGGTTAGTAATGATGTTTGGGAATATTTTTTTATGAGCTTATTCTTTGATGAGATGAGCGTTTATTTCGTCTGCAGCAGTTGATCTTGGTATTACTGGTAGTGTTTGGCGGAAATCCAAACAGTAAAATCATCGCGCCTCCAAAATATTTCGAGTCATTGCGTAGATCTTTCAATGTTCGGTTTAATGCTTCCAATGCTCGTTTATGTGGTGTTGTGCATTCGTCCCAGATGATAATTTTCGATGCTATTAAAACTTTTGCCATTGCGGAGTTTTTTGAAATATGACATATTGGTTCTTCAATAGTTTGAAGATTTAACGGCAAATTTAATGCTGAATGAGCCGTACGGCTTCCCGAAGAAGCAACTGCGACCACATTGTTGGTTCTCGCATGAACAGTGGCTAAAACTACTGACATGAGAAATGTCTTACCAGTACCTCCAGGGGCATCCAAGAAATATAAACCACCATTTCCTTCATCAATGGCCGTCATCAATGTATTATAAATTTCCATTTGTTAGTGATTTAACAGGGGTAAATTCGTTCAAATTATTAAATCTAATTCTTGGTGATCATATTCACTTTTTCGTTGAAATTCTCGAGTGAATGCGTCATTGATTTCTTGGTTTTGCGCTTATATTCCTAACCTGACTAATAAATTACCGCACATTAAGTAGCATATGTTTTCGATCATGATCAAAGCCCGATTATGTATCTCCTCATTCATCTGAAGGTCAGGATTTCCTGAACTGACACGAATTTGATGTAAAATGTCCTCTGACATATTATCCTTGTATTTGCTCCACAGCTTAGATGGGTTCGATGGAAAGAAAGCAATTCGAAATTATGATAGCAAATAATGTTCATATCTGACTTGGAGATGCAGATATAACTGCTTCAACGATTGTCGTTTTCCAATGAGCATCGTTTTCTAATAAATTGAGTTCCTCACATGAAGTATGATATGTTGGGAATGCTACACCATTAAAAGTTCGTAGTGACTCAAATGATGTTCGCCCACGTACATTTAGCAGCAACAATTGCAAATAAAAGCATTCATCATTATTTAGATGAACTGTGTACATACGCCCAAGAGCATCGGTACAACGCACTTCCAGATAACCAAGACCCTCTTCGACTTGCTTGGGTCTTTGAAAATTGGATGAAGCATTCCAAGTATAATAACGTGGCATTTCCGAGTAAAGCAAATTTCGTGCAAATGAAGCGCTTTGGCAATTCTCAAAGAAACTGGTCAATGTTGTGGCTGGAGGTGTTTGGCAACGTTGAACAACATTCGAATCCGTAAAATATACCCTTTCACCATTCTCCAAATGCAGCACAGTAGGATAACGTTCATGAATAGGGATAATAATATAGACCAAATCGCTTCATTGCAGTTCACATACCAACCAACTTGATAGCGCACGATTTCATGAATTGTTTAACAATGAAGTTCTTCAAGGATTAAATTTTTTGTTTAAATACCCGTGCTGTGATGTCGTGTCAATCACATGGTATTTGTCCAGGATCCATTTTGGATTACATCTAAACGTAATAAAAAGATCTGGCCAACCGTAATGACGTACATAAGTCATTGCATCTTGTGCATATTCATGCATATGTCGGGGACTACTTACATACGTCGCTGGAAGAATAGTTAATCGACCAATATTAGTTGCATTTCCTTCTGTACTAATTACATCACATAAATGGATGTATTCCTCAGAACGTAGTTTTCCTTGATTCAACCGAATGAAATTTAAACGCTCAGTTTCAGTTTTGTCGAATCATCAAACGATATGCATAAAAATTCATCGAGCTAACCTTCTTTGTAGTTTCTTCTTAAATTAAAATAGTACAGTTATTATTTTTTATTTCTACTGTGATCAAATTGAAAGGTGGATTTTGTTCATTTCATCTCCTTTAAAGTAATCCCCTGCAATACACTTATGCCAACGAATTTTTCAGCCATCATCATACTTTGAAAATCCTCTTTCTTGGTGGCCATCACAGCCTTATTCAATTCAGCTTTTATGTCCTCAATTGAGTCAAAACGATGTCTTCGGAGTGGTCACATGAATTTGCTGAATAGCCCGAAGTTACACAAAGATGAACCAGAAGGGATGATGGAGTCATGTGTAGAAGTTCACGCAAGTGAGGAAAGTTCTCTGATCACCATTCACTTGGGAGTGGCCGGAAACGATTCTTTTACATATGACTCAAGCAGCTCACGACTTCCGGTCTTTGACCAAGTATCCTCTGGGTAGCCTAAGAACATCCGTTTGAAGGCGAGTTAAAGTGAGAAGACGAAATATTCCCTACTTAGGGTTGTGCACTGGGTTTGGGACCCGCCACGTAAAAAAACACCTCCAATGAAAGGAAACAACAAGCCTTGGATGAGTGACCCCCCATTTTGATGACGACCATGGCAAACGAATTAAGGACTATGATTTGAGGGCATGCACCCGGAGTGTCCCTTAATTGGGAAGGTGCCGCTGCCCAGCTGGTTGATGTCCTCATGAAAATAAAGGCTGACATCACCGCCGTCCAAGAAATGCGATGGACGGGACAAGGAGAGAGACAAGTAGGTCCTTGTGGCATTTAATACAGTGGCCATATAAAGGAGCGCAAGTTTGGTGTTGTATTCGTGGTGGGAGAGAGACTCCGTCGCCGAGTACTATCATTCACTCCTATGAATGAACGTCTAGCCACAATCCTCATCAAAGCAAGATTCTTCAACATATCGCTGATTTGCACCCACGCACCAACAGACGAGAAGGAAGAGGTGATCAAAGATGCCTTTTATGAGTGCTTGGAGCGCACTTATGAGAGAGGCCCCCGCCACGATGCCAAAATCGTGCTTGGCGACTTTAACGACAGGGTGGGCAAAGAAGGTATCTCTGGTACGACGGTCGGTAAATTCAGCCTCCACGAGGAAACATCCCCAAACGGGTTGAGGCTGATCGACTTCCTCGGGGCCCGAAATATGGTTATCTGTGGTACTAGATTCCAGCACAAGAAAATACAAAGCCACCAACCAGATCGATCATGTTGTGATAGATGGAAGACACGTCTCCAGTGTTCTAGACGTGCGTACGCTCCGAGGTCCTAACATCAACTGGGACCACTATATTGTTGCAGCCAAGATTCGCACTCGCCTCTGTGCAGCAAAAAACGCACGCCAACAAACACAAGGAAGGTTCGACGTCGAAAAGCTGCCATCACAACAGAGAGCCGAACGATTTTCTACTCGGCTTCCACTCCTGCTCTCTGAGAGCACTCGTCAACAACTCGGTATAAGGGAACAGTGGAACGGCATTTCAAACTCCTTACGTACAGCTGCATCCGAAACCATTGGTTTTCGGAAAGTGCAAAAGAACAGCTGGTACGAAGAGAAGTGTCGTGTCGCAGCGGAGAGAAAACAGGCTGCCTACCTCGCAACATTACGATCGGCCACAACACGTGCGGAATGGGATAGATACCAAGAGTTGAAGAGGGAAGCGAGACGCATTTGTAGACAGACAAAGAAATAGGTCGAAATGCGTGAGTACGAAGAGCTTGATAAGCTGACCGACAGGGGTAATACGGCGACTTGCAGAAGGTATCAAGACCGGAGCATACTCTTGTAGAACCCCCAAAGGTGATCTTGTCACCGATGCCCAAAGCATACTTAAATTATGGACGGAACACTTCCACAGCCTGCTGAATGGCAGTGAACATACAACGCCAGGAGAAGGCGAACCCGATTCCCCTATCGATGATTATGAAGCAGACGTTCCATTGCCCGACCATGAAGAAGCTCCAATAGCAATTACCCGCCTTAAGAACAACAAAGAGGCGGGGGCCGAGGGATTGCCGGCCGAGCTATTCAACACGGCGGCGAAGAACTGATAAAGAGCATGCATCAGCTTCTTTGCAAAATATGGTCGGACGAAAGCATGCCCAACGATTGGAATTTAAGTGTGCTATGCTCATTCCGTAAAAGAGGAGACCCCACAATCTGCGCCAACTACCGTGGGACTAGCCTCCTCAACATCGCCTACAAGGTTCTATCGAGATTAAATCCCACCGTCAACAAACTGATTGGACCTTATCAGTGTGGCCTTAGACCTGGAACAATTGACCAGTTATTCATCATACGCCAAACTTTGGAAAAGACCCGTGAAAGGAGAATCGACACACACCACCTCTTCGACGATTTCAAAGCTGCTTTCGACAGCACGAAAAGGAGCTGCCTCTACGCCGCGATGTCTGAATTTGGTATGCCCGCAAAATTAATACGGCTGTGTAAGCTGACGTTGAGCAACACTAAAAGCTCCGCCAGAATCGGGAAAGACCTCTCCGAGCCGTTCGATACCAAACGAGGTTTCAGACAAGGTGACTCCCTATCGTGCGACTTCTTCAATCTGATGCTGGAAAAAATTATTCGAGCTGCAGAACTTAATGAAGCAGGTACAATCTTTTAAAAGAGTGTACAGCTGCTGTCGTATGCCGATGATTTTGATATCATCGGCCTCAACACCCGTGCCGTTAGTTCTGCTTTCTCCAGACTGAACTAGGAAGCAACGCAAATGGGTCTGTCAGTGAACGAGGGCAAGACGAAATATATCTGTCATCAAAAACAGTCGACGCACTCGCGACTTGGCTCTCACGTCACTGTTGACAGTCATAACTTTGAAGTTGTAGATAATTTCGTCTATTTAGAAACCAGCATTAACACCAACAACAATGTCAGCCTGGAAATCCAACGCAGGATTACTCTTGCCAACAGGTGCTACTTCGGACTGAGTAGGCAATTGAAAAGTAAAGTCTTCTCTCGAAGAACAAAAGCCAAACTCTATAAGTCGCTCATAATTCCCGATGACCGTGGTGCAGGGGCTTGGACGATGACAACAACCGATGAGTCGACGTTACGAGTTTTCGAGAGAAAGGTTCTGCGAAAGATTTATGATCCTTTGCCACGGTGAATATCGCATTCGATGGAACGATAAGCTGTACGAGATATACGACGGCATTGACATAGTTCAGCGAATTAAAAGACAGCGGCTACGCTGGCTAGGTTATGTTGTTCGGATGGATGAAAACACTCCAGCTCTGAAAGTATTCGACGCAGTACCCGTCGCGGGAAGCAGAGGAAGAGGAAGACCTCCACTCCGCTGGAAGGACCAAGTAGAGAAGGACCTGGCTTCGCTTGGGATATCCAATTGGAGCCACGTAGCGAAAAGAAGAAACGACTAGCGCGCGGTTGTTAACTCGGCTATAATCGCGTAAGCACTGTCTACGCCAGTTAAGAAGAAGAAATCAGACGAATGAGTAATTGCGACACGACATTAGTTGAAAATGTGGCGAAATGATCACGAATAACCAGTATGAGATGGTGCATTATCGCACTGCTTTGTTAAATCAATTCAGACATAGTAAAAATAAAATAATTAACTTTTAGAGTCTCACAAAACGGACGTATCTCAAATACTAACGAATATTTCGACGTGAAATTCAGCATAGATGTCACTAACAGTACCGCCAAGTTATAAAAAATTTACCGATTCAAAAAACACGCGGTGTTTAATTTAAAAACTTACCTTTCAATTTGATGAACAGTAACATATTATTAGCATAATTATAAATATGTAAAGATAATTATTAAGTCTACAACTTTACTTCCGCCGTTTTTTTTTTGTTAATTTAAGGCTTTATTGTATAAAAACGGTCCAAAGGTGTTTTCCCTTATTTCCTCAAATAGCAATGCTTAATTAACACACGAAATGCTTTATGATCAATGTTTTGTAAGCTAACACAAGTTGCTTTACAAAAATTCTTTATTTTTCTAATACTTTATATATAGAAATTATATAGATGGTAGTAGTAGAGATATAGTATTATCTATGATGTGTCAGCCTCAGCAAAGCGTGGACGGGTCCTCAGCCGCATTTTTTTGGAATTAAAAAACAAAAGCAAAATTTTCAGCAAATGTCGAGAATTCGGCTCAAAAAGTGACATTTTCAGTTGAGGAGAAGTTTGGGATGCAAACGGATCTCTACAAATATTTTATTGGGTTAATGTTGACACAAATGTCCAAGATCGATATAAAACGAAAACATCAACGGGTATTACAATGTGTCATACGACCGATGGGTTTCAGATATTTGTTTCAGTTGCCCAGTATCGCGACGTGTAAGTACAATATCGCGTGTTTTCAAGTTTTCACCAGCAATCAGGATTGCAACTTTATCTGTTGTTGGAGCGTTAAATGTGCGTTCGTGTGTTCCAAATGATCGTTTATCTGCTCTGATGATGATTTTGTAATCATCGTTTGGCATGCGTACCAATGCACTTTTAAACAACCTGGCCAACGCATGATGTTCATGAAGTAGCTGCTGTAGATCTTGAAGAATTGCTCTTTGCACTGCTGCATTTATCTCTTGACGTCGATCAAGTTGTTCCTCGATGCTGATCATGAAATATATTTGTAAAAATTTATGCTGTGCATCGTCTAGAGGTTGTAATGATCCAATTCGATGGTGAATATGTCCCTGTATCTACAAAATCAAAACAAAACTCTCCTTTTTTTAGATGATATGTAACAAATAGGAATATGTATATATCCCTTTTTTGAAATAAGAATAATAAATGAATAAATACCTTCAACGTCGGATTAAATCCTTGTACTTCGATAATATCTTCCCCAAATAACGTTATTTGAAAACAACCATTTTATTTTTGAGTGTTTGCTAGAAAATATCGTGATTCGGGTGTTTCGCCGCGAAGCAATGAATATAGTGGCTCTGGTGGTAGATTTAATGATTGCAAGTTTATTTTCCCCTAAGGCTATAGCGGTACAATAAGTTGACAGAGATTCGAAACAAACACATCAATCGGTCAATTTCAAATTATACCTCTCTTTTTTCTCTGATAAATTACTTTCAGCTGCGTTTTGCTATTTCACGCTTTAAATAGTATCGTATATGCGGTTTAATTATTTATTTTAAGGTTTTCTTTCTCTTTTTTTTTAAGTAAAAAATATTGAAATGATTTTTCCAAAAATGAATTTTGAAAAAATGCTTATGATTTGAAATATATTTTTTGTATTCATGATGTTCAAAATTGAACATGCTCGTTGCTACTAAAGGACGGACAACAACATTATATTTAGAACTTTTATATATTTCACAAATGTTAAATAAGATAAGAAACATCTTACTATTTATACAGTCTACATATGTAAATTAGAAAAGGCAGAGGCAATACAAAACATACATAAATAAACACATAAATGTACATGCATTTATATGCAACAAGAATACCTAGGCAATTGAAAAAAGATCGCAAAGAATTCGATCTACAATTGCAGAGGTAAAAATAAATATAAATACTTGTGACGTAACTGATACCGAATTTTACGAAAACCGTCTTAAGAATTTATAGAGCAACATGGAAAGAAATATCCACGAATTGACACTCTATTACAACAATTCATATTTTAGTGTTGAAATAGAAGATCTTTCTTTTGATTTTGAAAAGATTAAAGAAAAAATAATAATTTAAAAAATATAAAAGATGAGCTGTAAGTAGAAGATATACGTTTCGAACAGCATTGCGATATATTAGAAGATATACGCAAGCTGCGCATAGAAGAAAATACATTTGAGAAGCTACGTGTAGAAAATATACGCTTCGAAAAATCTTGCGTTGATGACATATCGAAAGAAGGTAAGCTACGCGTAGAAGACATCACTTTTGGCAAGCTGCGTGTGGAAGATATAACCTTCGAGGAACCTCGCGTATATGACATATCAAAGATTGGAAAGCTGCGCGTAGAGGAAATAATAATGTGAACAATAATGTCTTCTTTGGAAATTGAGGAGAATGCAAAAGATGATATAAAAGATCTTGCGGAAAGAGATGTTGAAGTTGATGACACAACGGAAGAGCACGACCCAATGGTAGCTGTGGAATTTTTCTAAATGCATTGTCGTTATGAACTATCTATTGTTTAGCATATAGAAATATAAAAAAAAAATGATTTTAAATCAAAATATTGGATTTGATAATTTTTCTAAATGCAATGCCCTTATGGCTCAAATAACGCGAAGGCAGTGAACTACCCTGATTTTGTGGAGTTAATGTTTTCACGCAATTCCGAATAGAATTCCAAACAAAACTGATTTTAATTCATAAGAGTGGGGAACTTTTCTAAATGCATTGCCGTTATGGTTCCAAAATCGAAAAAGAGAGAAACTAGCTTGAATTTGTGAAATCAAAAATTTTACGCAATTCGAATATCCATTGTTTAGCATACAGAAATACAAAAAAATTGAGTTTAAATGAAAATAAAGGATTAGGGAATTCTTCCAAATGCATTGCCGTTATGACTCCAATAACATGATGAAAGTTAACAAAGTTGAATAAGAGAAGTTGGTGCTTGTAGAAATCGACTGCTAAATGTGTGTTTTCAAGAAATTCTATTTTATACCTGAATATAAGATAGTGGAATTTTTCTAAATATGGTGCCGTTACGGTTTTATTTCATCTCCAATAACATGAAGAAAGTTATTTAGGTAAATATGTGAAGTTGATAATTTGAAGCAACTCAATATAGATACCCAAATATGCATATACAAGAAAATAGCTTTTATACCGAAATATAAGATTGTGGAATTTTTCCAAATACACTGTCGTTTTAGCTTTATAACAATAACATGAAGAAGGTTAATTAGGTTGAATATGTGAAACTGGTGATTTGAAGAAACTCGATATCGATTGAAAAATGTGTATGAAAGAAAATCGATCTTATACATAAATATAAGATTTTGGAGTTTTTTGAAATGCCCTGCCATTAGTACTTTACGACAATTCCAATAACATGAAGAAAGTTAACAATGCTGAAGCTGTGAAAGTGGTGATTGTCGAAATCGACTGCTAAATAAAGTTGAATAGGTGAGCAGATGATTCGAAGCAACTCAGTATCGATTGCTTATGGTGTATATATAATACAAGAAAATAGATTTTATTCCTAAATATAAGATTGCGGAACTTTTGAAAATGCTCTACCGTTATGGCTTTATGACATCCCAAATAACATGAAGATGGTGAAACAAGTTGAAGATGTGAAATTGTTGATTTTGAGTAACTCAATATCAATTGTTATAAAAGAAATTCGAACTTATACCTAAACAAAAGATTGTAGAATTCTTCGAAACACACTGCCGTTACGGCTCTGTGTATATTTCAGAAAGAGGAAGAAGGTTAATTTACTTAAATATGTGAAGTTGACAATTTGAAGCAACATCGATTGCTAAAAAGAAAAAGCTAAATACCCTTCACAGGTGAATTTCTGTTAGTAACTACGTGTCCAGTTTGTATGGAAGCTGAACAAGTTTTTTAGAGATTACATTGTTACCTTAAAAAATAATCTATACCAAATTTCGTGAATATATCTTGTCAAATTGAAAGTTGTCCATACAAGAACTTGATTCCGATCGTTCAGTTTGTATGGCAGCTATATGCTATAGTTAACCGATCTAAACAATTTCTTCGGAGATTACATTGTTGCCTTAGAAAATAACATATACCAAATTTCGTGAATATATCTGGTCAAATGTGATAGTTTTCCATACAAGAACTTGATTCCGATCGTTCAGTTTGTATGGCAGCTATATGCTATAGTAAACCGATCTAAACAATTTTATCGAATATTACATTTTTACCCTTGAAAATAACATATACCAAATTTGGTGAAGATACATTGTCAAATGCGAAAGTTTTGCATATGAGAACTTGATTCCGATCGTTCAGTTTATATGGCAGCTATATGTTATAGTGGTCCGATATCGGCCGTTCCGACGAATGAGCAGCTTCTTGAAGAGAAAATGACGTTTGCAAAATTTCAAAAGGAATTTAAGACAGACGGACAGACGGAAAGACGGACATGGCTAAATCGACTCAGCTCAACATACTGATCATTTATATAACGGGTGATTTTTTAAGAGCTTGATAACTTTTTTTAAAAAAAAAACGCATAAAATTTGCAAAATCTCATCGGTTCTTTATTTGAAACGTTAGATTGGTTCATGACATTTACTTTTTGAAGATAATTTCATTTAAATGTTGACCGCGGCTGCGTCTTAGGTGGTCCATTCGGAAAGTCCAATTTTGGGCAACTTTTTCGAGCATTTCGGCCGGAATAGCCCGAATTTCTTCGGAAATGTTGTCTTCCAAAGCTGGAATAGTTGCTGGCTTATTTCTGTAGACTTTAGACTTGACGTAGCCCCACAAAAAATAGTCTAAAGGCGTTAAATCGCATGATCTTGGTGGCCAACTTACGGGTCCATTTCTTGAGATGAATTGTTGTCCGAAGTTTTCCCTCAAAATGGCCATAGAATCGCGAGCTGTGTGGCATGTAGCGCCATCTTGTTGAAACCACATGTCAACCAAGTTCAGTTCTTCCATTTTTGGCAACAAAAAGTTTGTTAGCATCGAACGATAGCGATCGCCATTCACCGTAACGTTGCGTCCAACAGCATCTTTGAAAAAATACGGTCCAATGATTCCACCAGCGTACAAACCACACCAAACAGTGCATTTTTCGGGATGCATGGGCAGTTCTTGAACGGCTTCTGGTTGCTCTTCACCCCAAATGCGGCAATTTTGCTTATTTACGTAGCCATTCAACCAGAAATGAGCCTCATCGCTCATCGGACACGGACGCGAAACACATTTCGAACCGAACACTGATTTTGGTAATAAAATTCAATGATTTGCAAGCGTTGCTCGTTAGTAAGTCTATTCATGATGAAATGTCAAAGCATACTGAGCATCTTTCTCTTTGACACCATGTCTGACATCCCACGTGATCTGTCAAATACTACTGCATGAAAATCCTAACCTCAAAAAAATCACCCGTTATATACTTTATAGGGTGTCCGACGCTTCCTTCTGGATGTTACAAACATCGTGACAAACTTAATATACCCTGTTCAGGGTATAATAATGGATTGTGAAATTCTTCCAAATGCGCTGCCGTTATGACTTAATGCCAA
This sequence comes from Bactrocera correcta, assembly GCA_027475135.1. Lineage (NCBI taxonomy): Eukaryota > Metazoa > Arthropoda > Insecta > Diptera > Tephritidae > Bactrocera > Bactrocera correcta. Next base: position 22,595,306 of record CM050322.1, read on the forward strand.
CCTTAGTAAGGTGAAGAAAGTTAATTAAAATAGATATGTTAAATTAATGATCTGAAGCAGCTCAATGGCGATTGGTAAATGTGCATATACAAGAAAATCGAATTTATACCTAAATATAAGACTATGGACTACTTCCAAATGCACTGCCGTTATGGCTCTATGGCAACTTCAGTAGGATGAAGAAGGTTAATTAACTTAATTATGTTAACTAATGATTTGGAGCAACTCAATATCGATCGCATAATGTGTGTTCACAAGAAAATTGACCTTATGCCTAAATAAAAGATTGTGGAACTCTTCCAAACGCACTGCCGCTATGACTTAATGAACTTCAGTAAGATGAGAAACGTTAATTAACTTAAATATTTAAAGGTAATAATTTTAAGCAACCTAATATCGATTGCTAAATGTGCATATACAAGAAAATCGTTCTTATAAACAAATATAAGATTTTGGAATTCTTCCAAATGCACTGCTGTTACGTAATGTAGTGATTCAAGGCAACTCAATATCAATTGCTAAATGAAGATAGACAAGAAAATCGACTTTAGAAATAAATATAAGATTGTGGAATTCTTCCAACTACACAGCCGGTATGTAAGTAAATAAAATATGTTAAAGTAATGATTTAAAGAATTTCAATATCGATTGCTAAATGTGTATATACAAGAAAATCAACTTTATACCTAAATATGAGATTGTGAAATTCTTCCAAATGCACTGCCGTTATGGTTTAATGCCAACTTCAGTAAGATGAAAAAGGTTAAATAACTTAATTATGTTAAACTAATGATTTGAAGCAACTCAATATTGATCGGTTGATGTGTATTTACAAGAAAATTGACGTTATGCCTAAACATGAATTTGTGGAATTCTTCCAAACGCACTGCTGTTATGGTTTAATGCAACTTCAGTGAGATGAAAAACGTTAGTTAACTTAAATATTTAGAGGTAATAATTTTAAGCAACCCAATATCAATTGCTAACTAAGAATGTTATGTAATGTAATGATTCAAGGCAACTCAATATCGATTGCTAAATGTATATATTCAAGAAAATCGACTTTATAAATAAATATAAGATTGTGGATATCTTCCAATTGCACTGCCGTTATGTAAGTAAATAAAATATATTAAAGTAACGATTTAAAGCAACTCAATATCGATTGCTGAATGTGTATATACAAGAAAATAAACTTTTTACCAAAATATAAGATTGTGGAGTTCTTCATATCGCACTGCCGTTATGGCTTAATGTCAACTTCAATAATATGAAGAAGGTTAATTAACTTAAATATGCGAATTTAATGATTCAAAGCAACACACTATTGATTGCTTAATGTCTATATACAAAAAAATCGAAATTATACCAAAATATAAGATTGTGGACTTCTTCCATATATACTGCCGATATGGCTCTGTGTCGATTCAGTAAGATGAAGAAAGCTAATTACCTTAAAAATGTGAAGCTGATGATTTGAAGCAGATTGTGCATATAAAAGAAAATCGACTTTATAAATAAATACAATTTGGTCAAATTCTTCCAAATTCACTGCGGTAATATAAATAAAATATGTTAAACTATTGATTTGAAGCAACTCAATATCGATTGCTTAATGTGTACAGACAAGAAAATCGACTTTACAACTAAATATAAGACCAAAAAACTCTTCCAAATTCACTGCCGTTATGGCATAATGTCAATTTCAGTAAGATGAAGAAGGTTAAATAACTTAAATATTTAGAGTTAAAAATTTGAAGAAATTTAATATCGAATGTTTAATGTGCATATAAAAGAAAATCAACTTTTGAAATAGGTATAAGGTTGTGGAAGTCTTCCAAATGCACTGTCGTTATGTAAATAAAATATGTTAGCGTATTGATTTAAAGCAACTAAATATCAATTACTAAATGTGTATATACAAGAAAATCAACTTTTGAAATAAATATTAAATTGTAAAATTCTTCTAAATTCACTGCCGTTATGGCTTAATGTCAACTTCAATAAGATGAAGAATGTTAATTATCTTAAAATTGTGAAGTTAATGATTCAAGACAACTCAATGTCGATTCCTGTATATGTGTATACAAGAAAATCGAATTTATACCTAAATAAAAGTGGATGATTTGAAGCAACTCAATATCGATTGCTAATTATGTATAGAGATAATTAACTTAATTATGTTAAACTAATGGTATGAAGCAACTCAATATCGATCGCTTAATGTGTTTTTACAAGAAAATTGACCTTATGCCTCAATATAAGATTGTGAAATTCTTCCAAACGCATTGCCGTTATGGTTTAATGCAACTTCAGTAAGATGAAAAGCGATAATTATCTTAAATATTTAGAGGTAATAATTTTAAGCAACCAAATATCGATTGCTGAATGAACATATACAAGAAAGTCGTTTTTATAAATAAATATAAAATTGTGGAATTCTCCCAAATGCGCTGCTGTTATGTAATGTAATGATTCAAGGCAACTCAATATCGATTGCTTAATGTCTACATACAAGAAAATCGACTTTATAAGTAAATATAAGATTGTGGAGTTCTTTTAATTGCACTGCCGTTATGTAAATAAAACATTTTAACGTACTGATTTAAAGAATCTAAATATCAAGTGCTAAATGTGTATATACAAGAAAACCAATTTTATAAATAAATATAAAATTGTGGAATTCTTCCAAATTCACTGCCGTTATGGCTTATTGTAAACTTCAATAAGATGAAGAGGTTAATTAATTTAGATATGTGAAGTTAATGATTCAAGACAACTCAATATCGATTCCTATATATGTGTATACCAGAAAATCGAATTTATACCTAAATAAAAGTGGATGATTTGAAGCAACACAATATCGATTGCTAATTATGTATAGAGAATAAAAACGGCCTTTTTACCTTAATATAAGATTGTGGAATTCTTCCAAATTGACTGCCGTTATGGCTTTATGTCAACTTCAGTAAGATCAGGAAGGTTAATTAACTTAATTATGTATATATACTAATGATATGAAGTAACTCAATATCGGTCGCTTGATGTGTTTTTACAAGAAAATTAACCTTATGCCTATTTGATCCAACACAATATCGAATCCTAAACATGTATTTACAAGAAAACCACCTTTATACCTAAATGTAAGATTATCGACTTCTTCCAAATGCACTGCAATTTTGGATTTTGCCAGCTTCGGTGAGATGAGAAAAGTTAGTAAAGTTAAATATTTTGAGTTAATAATTTAAAGCAACCTAAATATAAGATTATGGAATTCTTTCAAATGCACTGCCGTTATGTTAAACTAATGGCTTAAAGCAACTCAATATCGATACGATATACACGAAAATCGAATTGATACCTTAATAACGGGTGAGCCATCTAACGTTTTAAATTTGAATTATCTATATTTCGACATTGGAAACGCCAAATGCTATTGGAAAAGTGACAGATATTTAGTAAAAAGTCTAAAATTTACGAAACGGGTCGCTATTCATTAGAAGAAAACAAGAAAATATTAAAAAAAAAACCGAGTATGGTCAATTTTACCGAAAAATCACTTTTTCGGATGAGGCTCATTTCCACCTCGAAGGTTACGTTAACAAGCAGAACTATCGCATTTGGGGTACAGGACGGCGCTACGTGCCATACAGCAAACGCTACACTCAATCTTTTCCGCCCCATCTTCAAAAATTGCATAATAATAATCAGACAAATGTTACGCCAACCATGAAGAGACAACTCAAGATTTAAAGTACGAGATTCAAGCTGCTGTAGCTGCCATAAGGCCTGAAACCATCGAGAAAGTACTCCAAAATTGGGTGGATCGGATAATCTACTGTAAACTGAGCCGTGGTGGTTATTTTCCGAAATTGTTTTCCACAAATAAATTTCATAAAGCAACCTTTTATATAAATGTTAGACCTTTGAAATATATAAAGCAGTTTTTTTAATGACTTTTTAAATTCAAAATTTTATATGGCCCACCTCTTGTAAGGTTGTGGAATTCTTCCAAATGCACTGCCGTTATGGCTTTATGCCAACTTCAGTAAGATGAAGAAGGTTAAATAACTGAAATATGTGGAGTTGATGATTTGAAGCAACTCAATATCGATTGCTAAATGTGGATAGACAAGAAAATCGGCTTATACCTAAATGGTGGATTGTGGAATTCTCCCAAACGCACTGTCGTTATGGCTAAATGTGTACTTCAGTGTGGTGAAGAAAGTTAATTTACTTAAATAATTAGAGTAAACAATTCGAAGCAACTCAATATCTATTGTTAAATGTGCATATACGAGAAAATCGAATTTATACCTAAATATAAGATTGTGGAATTCTTCCAAACTCACGGCCTTTACGGCTTAATGTACACTTCAATAAGGTGAGGAAGGTTAACTAAATAAAATCTGTTAAATCAACTATTCAAGGCAACTCTTTATCGATTGATTAATGTGCATTTACAAGAAAATCGACTTTATTAATTTAATGATCGAAAGCAACTCAATATCGCTTGCTAAATTTGTGTAGACAAGAAAATCGATTTTATACCTAAATATAAGATTATGGAATTCTTCCAAATGCACTGCCGTTATGGCTTTGTGTCAACTTCAGTAAGATGAAGAAGGTTAATTAACTTAAATTTGTGAAGTTAATGATAGAGTGAAAATCAGTGTCTATTCCTAAATATGTGTATACTAGAAAATCGAATTAATACGTAAATATTAAACTGTGGACTTTTTCCAAATTCATTACTACTTATTGTCAACTTGAATAAGGTGAAGAAGGTTAATTAAATTAAATATGTTAAAGCAACGACTCAGGGCAACCCCATATCGATTGCTGAATGTGCATTTACAAGAAAATCGACTTTATAAGTAAATATAAGATTCTAGAATTCTTCCAAATGCACTGCCGATATGTAATGTAATGATTCAAGGCAAATCAGTATCGATGGCTCAATGTGTATATACAAGGAAATTGACTTTATTAATAAATATAAGAGTGTGGAATTCTTCCAATTGCACTGCCGTTATGGCTTTATGTCAACTTAAGTGAGATGAGAAAAGATAACTTTCCTATGTACTTAGAGTTAATAATTTGAAGCAACCAAATATCGATTGCTAAATATGCATATGCAAGTAAATCGACTTTACAAATAAATATGAGATTGTGGCATTCTTCCAAATGCACTGCCGTTTTGTAAATAAAATATGTTAATGTAATGATTTAGAGCAACTCAATATCGATTGCTTAATGTGCATATACAAGAAAATGAACTTTATACTTAAATATAAGATTCTGGAATTCTCCCGTACGTACTGCCGTTATAGCCTCATGCTCACTTCAGTAAGATAAAGAAGGTTAATTTACGTAAAAATGTTAGGTTGATGCTTTAAAGCAACTCAGTTGTGATTCCTAAATATGTATATACAAGAAAATCGAATTTATACTAAAATATAAGACTGTGGAGTTCTTCCAAATGCATTGCCATTATGTCGCCTTCAGAAAGATGAAAAAAGTTAATTTACTTAAATATTTAGCGTTAATAATTTGAAGCAACCTAATATCGATTGCTAAATGTGCATATCCAAGAAAATTGACTTTATAAATAAAAATGAGATTGTGGAATTCTTCGAAATGCACTGCCGTTATGTAAATAAAATATGTTAAACTAATGATTTAAAGCAACTTAATATCGATTTCAAAATATGTATGTACAAGAAAATCGAATTTATACTTAAATATAAGTCTGTGGAGTTCTTCCAATTGTACGGCCGTTTTGGCTTTATGTCGACTTCAGAAAGATGAAAAAAGTTAATTTACTTAAATACTTAGCGTTAATAATTTGAAGCAACCTAATATCGATTGCTAAATGTGCATATGCAAGAAAATTGACTTTACAAATAAATATGAGATTGTGGAATTCTTCCAAACGCACCGCCGTTATGTAAATAAAATATGTTAAACTAATGATTTGAAGCAACCCATGTCGATTGGTAAATGTGTTCAGACAAGAAACTTAACTTTATACTTAAATAAAAGATTGTGGAATTCTTCCAAATGCACTGCCGTTTTGGCTTAATGTCAACTTTAGTAAGGTGAAGAAGGTTAATTTAATTAAATTTGTGAAGCTGATGATTTGAAGCGACTCATGTCGACTGCTGAATGTGTATAGACAAGAAAATCGACTTTATACCTAAATATAAGATTGCGCAATTCTTCCAAATGCGCTGCCGTTATGGCTTAATGTCAACTTCAGTAAGATGAAAAAGGGTAATTAACTTAAATATATGAAGCTAGTGACTTAAAACAACTCAATATCGACTGCTTAATGTGCACAGACTGGAAAATTGAGCTTATACCTAAATATAAGATAATGGAGTACTTCAAAATGCACGGCTGTTAAGGCTTTATGTCAACTGCAGTAAGATGAAAAAAGTTAATTTTCTTAAATATTTAGAGTTAATTATACCTAAATATATGATTATGGACTTCTTTCAAATGTGCTCTCGTTATGGATTTATGTCAACTTCAGCAAGTTGAAAAAGTTAATTAAATTAATTATTTAGTGATAGTAACTAGAAGCAGCCTTATACCGATTGCTAAATGTGCATATTCATAAAAATCGACTTTAAAAAAAATGAGATTGTGGAATTCTTACAAACGTACTGCCGTTATCGCTTAATGTAAATATATAAGAAAATCGACCTTATACCTAAATATAAGATTGTGGTATTATTCCAAACACACTGCCGTTGTGGCTCTGTGTATATTTCAGAAAGATGAAGAAGGTTAATTAATTTAAATATGTGAAGTTGATAATTTGAAGAAACTCAATATCGATTGCATAATTTGTATAGACAAGAAAGTCGATTTTATACCTAAATATAAGATTATGGAATTCTTCCAAATGCACTGCCGCTATGGCTTAATGCCAACTTTAGTAAGGTGGAGCAGGTCAATTAACTTAATTATGTTTAATTAATGATTTGAAGCAGCTCAATGTCGACAATGTTGACAAGAAAATCGACTTTATACCTAAATATATGGCTGTGGAATTTTTCCAAACGTACTTTTATTATGGCTTAATGTCAACTTCAGTATGGTGAAGAAAGGTATTTAAATTAAATATTAAGAGTTAATAATTTGAAGCAACTCAATGTCGACTGCTAAATATTCATATACAATAAAATCGCTTATATAAATAAATATAAGGTTGTGAAATTCCTCCGAGCACACTGCAGTTACGGCTCTGAGTTGATTTCAGTAAGATGAAGAAGGTAAGCTAACTTAAAGATGTGAAGTTAATGATTGAAAGCAACTCAGCGTCGATTCCTAAATATGTATATAATAGAAAATCGAATTTATACTTAAATATAAGACTGTGGACTTTTTCCGAATACACTGCCATTATAGCTCTGTGTCAATTTCAGTAAGGCGAAGAAGTTTAATTATCTTAAAAATGTAAAGTTGATGATGTGAAGCCACTCTATGTCGACTGCTGAATGTGTATAGACAAGAAAATCGACTTTATACCTAAACAAAAGATTATGGAAATTTTCCTCATGCATTGCCGTTATATCCTTATGAAAACTTCAGTAAGATGAAAAAACTTAATTAACTTACAAGAAAATATTAAAAGTTAATAATTTGAAGCAACCTTATATCGATTGCTAAATTTATACATATGTTACAAGAAAATTGACTTTATAAATATATATAAGATTGTGGAATTCTTCTAAATGCTCTGCCGTTATGGCTTTATATTAACTTCAGTAAGATGAAAAAACTTAATTATCTTACAAGTAAATATTTAGAGTTAATAATTTGAAGCAACCCAACATCGATTGCTAAATGTGTATGGACAAGAATATCGACTTTATACCTCAACATGAGATTATGGAATTCTTCTAAATGCCCAGCCGTTATGGCTTTAAGTAAACTTTAGTAAGATGAAAAAACTTAATTAAAGCAACCTAATATCGATTGCTAAATGTGCATATAAAAGAAAATCGACTATATAAATATATATAAGATTGTCGAATTCTTCCAAGTGCACTGCCGTTATGCAAATAAAATATGTTAAACTAATGATTTAAAACAACTTAGTATCGATTGCTAAATATGTATATACAAGAAAATCGACTTTACAAATAAATATAAGATTGTGGAATTCTTCCAAGTGCACTGGCGTTACGTAAATAAATTATGTTAAAGTAATGATTTAAGGCAACTCAATATCGATTGTTAAATGCGTACTTAAAGAAAATCAACTTTATACCTAATTATAAGATTGTGGAATTCTTCTAACTCCACTGCCGTTATGGCTCTCTGTCACTTTCAGTTAGATGAAGAAGATTAATTTACTTTATTATGTTAAACTAATGATTTGAAGCAACTCAATATCGATCGCTTAATGTGTATGTAAATGAAAATCGACTTTATATATGAATATAAGATTGTGGAATTCTTCCAAATGCACTGCCGTTATGGCTCTATGTCAACTTCAGTAAGATGAGGAAGGTTAATTAAAATAAATCAGCTTTTCAAGGCAACTCAATATCGATTGTTAAATGTGTGCATACAAGAAAATCGACTTTATAAATTAACTAGAAAATACCCGGTGTACTTTGTTACGCCGCAAAAACTGAAACGATGAGGGTATTTGAAAGAATTTAATGTAGTGTAAATTTCAAATAAAAGAATACTTTTATTCGTACATGTAAACACACAGACATGAGTATAATGTGTAACTTATGTTAGACTTACAAATATTTACTACCCATATTTGAATTGCAAACACTTTTGAATTCATTAATGTTATAAATAATTTGTTTATTAAATTCTCTTTTACTGAAAAATTAAAAATAGATAACAAAAAGGTAACAATTCAAAACTCTTACATAAAATAAATAGGATTGTATAGAGTAAATATTAATTCAAGATATGAAATAAGGTATACTATAATTGATGTATTTTGGAACAATAACCAAAAAGGATATATTTTAATTATTAAAATCTTCAGTGAATACAACACTTTTTGTTTTATTTCCATTGCCGGAAATGAGAACAGTTTGGTTTTACGGGGAACCAATTCGTGACAGAGCCACATATAATTGAACGTGAGAAAATACTTCGTTTCGAAGATCTATGCCATTAGTATTAAATGTTTGCCCTTGGGACTTATTAATGGTAATCGCAAAACACGTCTTAACGGGGAACAGTACTCTTTTGAAACCAAATGAAAGATCTGTAGGTATCATTAGTATCCGAGGGATCATTGTGCTTTCGTCTGCTGCAGGTCCGGTTAAAATGTTTGGTTGAATGATATTAGGCATCAAGTGCCTTATCTTCAGTCGAGTGCCATTACATAAATTGGGAGGCTAAAGATTTCGTAGAAGGATTATTGGCGTACCAATTTAAGTTCTAGTTGAAATGGAGGTAGTCCCGAGTGATTAAGAGAGTTAAGAAACTCCGTTGGATAGTGAACAACGTCTCCTACATCTGTCACTGTGTCAAAAGAATTGTAAATTTTATATTCTGATAATATTCTTTGACAAACGGCTTTGTTAATTTCGTCTGCCGCGGAATTCATCGAAGTAATTATAGCTAGCTGGAGGATGGAGTCATGTGTAGAAGCTCACGCAAGTGAGGAAAGTTCTCTGATCGCCATTCACTTGGGAGTGGCCAGAAACGACTCTTTTACATATGACTCAAGCAGCTCACGACTTCCGGTCTTTGACCAAGTATCCTCTGGGTAGCCTAAGAACATCCGTTTGAAGGCGAGCTAAAGTGAGAAGGCGAAACACCCCTGCATAGGGTTGTGCGCTGGGTTTGGGACCCGCCACGTAAAAAAACACCCCCAATGAAAAAGCATAAACAGCCTCGGATGAGAGCCCCCCCTTTTGATGACGACCATGGCAAACGAAATAAGGACTATGATTTGAGGGCATGCACCTGGAATGTCCGGTCCCTTAATTGGGAAGGTGCCGCTGCCCAGCTGGTAGATGTCCTCGTAAAGATAAAGGCTGACATCACCGCCGTCCAAGAAATGCGATGGACGGGACAAGGACAGAGACAAGTAGGTCCTTGTGGCATTTACTACAGTGGCCATATAAAGGAGCGCAAGTTTGGTGTTGGATTCGTGGTGGGAGAGAGACTCCGCCGCCGAGTACTATCATTCACTCCTATGAATGAACGTCTAGCCACAATTCGCATCAAAGCGAGGTTCTTCAACATATCGCTGATTTGCGCCCACGCCCCGACGGAAGAGAAGGACGATGTGACCAAAGATGCCTTTTATGAGTGCTTCGAGCGCACTTATGAGAGATGCCCCCGCCACGATGTCAAAATCGTGCTTGGCGACTTTAACGCCAGGGTGGGCAAAGAAGGTATCTTTGGCACTACGGTCGGTAAATTCAGCCTCCACGAGGAAACATCCCCAAATGGGTTGAGGCTGATCGACTTCGCCGGGGCCCGAAATATGGTTATCTGTAGTACTAGATTCCAGCATAAGAAGATTCATCAAGCTACCTGGCAGTCTCCGGATCGAAAAACCACCAACCAGATCGATCATGTTGTGATAGACGGAAGACACGTCTCCAGTGTTTTAGATGTGCGTGCGCTCCGAGGTCCTAACATCGACTCCGACCACTATATTGTTGCAGCCAAAATTCGCACCCGCCTCTGTGCAGCAAAAAACGCACACCAACAAACACAAGGAAGGTTCGACGTCGAGAAGCTGCAATCACAACTGACAGTCGAACGATTTTCTACTCGGCTTGCACTCCTGCTCTCTGAGAGCACTCGTCAACAACTCGGTATAAGGGAACTGTGGGATGGCATCTCAAACTCCTTACGTACAGCTGCAACCGAAACCATTGGTTTTCGGAAAGTGCAAAAGAACAGCTGGTACGACGAGGAGTGCCGTGTCGCAGCGGAGAGAAAACAGGCTGCCTACCTCGCAACGTTACGATCGACCACAACACGTGCGGGATGGGATATATACCGAGAGTTGAAGAGGGAAGCAAGACGCATTTGTAGACAAAAAAAGAAAGAGGCCGAAATGCGTGAGTACGAAGAGCTTGATAAGCTGGCCGACAGGGGTAATGCTCGAAAATTCTACGAAAAGATGCGGCGACTTACAGAAGGTTTCAAGACCGGAGCATACTCTTGTAGAACCCCCAAAGGTGATCTAGTCACCGATGCCCAAAGCATACTTAAATTATGGAGGGAACACTTCTCCAGCCTGCTGAATGGCAGTGAACGTACAACGCCAGGAGAAGGCGAACCCGATTCCCCAATCGATGACGATGGAGCAGACGTTCCATTGCCCAACCATGAAGAGGTTCGAATAGCAATTGCCCGCCTGAAGAACAACAAAGCGGCAGGGGCCGACGGATTGCCGGCCGAGCTATTCAAACACGGCGGCGAAGAACTGGTAAGGAGCATGCATCAGCTTCTTTGTAAAATATGGTCGGACGAAAGCATGCCCAACGATTGGAATTTAAGTGTGCTATGCCCAATACATAAAAAAGGAGACCCCACAATCTGCGCCAACTACCGTGGGATTAGCCTCCTTAACATCGCATATAAGGTTCTGTCGAGCGTATTGTGTGAAAGATTAAAGCCCACCGTCAACAAGCTGATTGGACCTTATCAGTGTGGCTTTAGACCTGGTAAATCAACAACCGACCAGATATTCACGATGCGCCAAATCTTGGAAAAGACCCGTGAAAGGAGAATCGACACACACCACCTCTTCGTCGATTTCAAAGCTGCTTTCGACAGCACGAAAAGGAGCTGCCTCTATGCCGCGATGTCTGAATTTGGTATCCCCGCAAAACTAATACGGCTGTGTAAACTGACGCTGAGCAACACTCAAAGCTCCGTCAGGATCGGGAAGGACCTCTCCGAGCCGTTCGATACCAAACGAGGTTTCAGACAAGGCGACTCCCTATCGTGCGACTTTTTCAATCTTCTTCTGGAGAAAATTATCCGAGCTGCAGAACTGAATCGAGCAGGTACAATCTTTTATAAGAGTGTACAGCTACTAGCGTATGCCGATGATATTGATATAATCGGCCTCAACACCCGCGCCGTTAGTTCTGCTTTCTCCAGACTTAACAAGGAAGCAACACAAGTGGGTCTGGCAGTGAACGAGGGCAAGACGAAATATCTCCTGTCATCAAACAAACAGTCGTCGCACTCGCGACTTGGCTCCCACGTCACTGTTGACAGTCATAACTTTGAAGTTGTAGATAATTTCGTCTATCTTGGAACCAGCTTAAACACCACCAACAATGTCAGCCTGGAAATCCAACGCAGGATTACTCTTGCCAACAGGTGCTACTTCGGACTGAGTAGGCAATTGAAAAGTAAAGTCCTCTCTCGACGAACAAAAACCAAACTCTATAAGTCGCTCATAATTCCCGTCCTGCTATACGGTGCAGAGGCCTGGACGATGACAACAACCGATGAGTCGAACTTAAGAGTTTTCGAGAGAAAAGTTCTGCGAAAGATTTATGGTCCTTTGCGCGTTGGCCACGGCGAATATCGCATTCGATGGAACGATGAGCTGTACGAGATATACGACGACATTGACATAGTTCAGCGAATTAAAAGACAGCGGCTACGCTGGCTAGGTCATGTTGTCCGGATGGATGAAAACACTCCAGCTCTGAAAGTATTCGACGCAGTACCCGCCGCAGGAAGCAGAGGAAGAGGAAGACCTCCACTCCGTTGGAAGGACCAAGTGGAGAAGGACCTGGCTTCGCTTGGAATATCCAATTGGCGCCACCTAGCGAAGAGAAGAAACGAGTGGCGCGCTGTTATTGACTCGGCTATAATCGCGTAAGCGGTGCCTACGCCAGTAAAGAAGAAGAAGAATTATAGCTCGCTCATATAACCACTTAGAGTCCTTGTGGTGCAAATTAAGAATATCTGGATACACGTTATCAATAAGTTGGTCAACTGTTCTAACACAGGTTCCTGCAATATCTGGCATTATTACATAACCATCTTTGGTGACAGATTTGCAACCGTTACCTATTTTAAGTAGGAACTCTGCAAACCGATTGGATGGACCAGCTCCACAAAGATTTATTCGCATATTGGCCGTCAATTTTAATTTTTGTACATGAGACCACAATTCCGATTCCTTTATGCACGCGTTAACAATATCTGCTCTTGTACCCTTAGGAACCACCGCTAGAGTTTGTCTAAAGTCTCCTGTAAATACGAATGTAACTTCACCCATTGCCGCATGTGAAGATCTTAAATCTTTAAGAGTTATATCGACCGCATCGATATGACACTTATGAGACATTGTGCACTCGTCCCATATTAATAGCGATGCTTGTTGAAGTATTTCGGCCATAGGGCTACTTTTCTTGATCGAACAAGTACACCTTTGTTTCGGTAACAAACTAAGTGGTAGCTTAAACGTAGAATGAGCAGTTCTTCCTCCACACAGAAGAGTAGCAGCAATACCTGAAGAAGCAACTGCAACAGCAATTTTGCCTTCACCACGAACTTTAGCTAAAATTAGTGAAGTTACGAAGGTTTTGCCTGTCCCTCCTGGCGCGTCTATAAAAAAACATTTCCCATATTATTATCCACACTTGAAGTGATCTTATCGTATATTATTCGTTGCTCTGACGTAAGCTTTGGTTCATTTGCTAGTAAAAATTGCTGTAGCTCATGGGTATTATACGTTGTTTCCCGCGTGTAACAAATGTGGTCTAAGTTTGAGTTACTTCGATTTGGTTCAGGCAAACCGAAATCCTTTAGGTGTTTTTCTCCGTAAGAGAAAACCAAATTCTCAAGTAAAATTAGTCCTGTATTAAAAATGTCATCAGTAAACTCCATCTCAGGATCATTATTACTCTCGCGCATATTATGTAAAATATCTGCACATAAATCTTTGCAGAATAAATTCCATAATCCTTCCGGATCAGAAATTTCGCAGTAAATAAGCATTATCGCAAAAAGCTCTCGCATTTTGCATGCGCTATCAGAAATGGTGGCATCAAACAATGTATTCTTCCAGTGGCTATCGTCCTGTAGCAATTGTCGTGCTTGGTAAGCCGCCTGATATGTTGAATAAAGTTGACCATCTACTCGCCGTAAATCAGTGAAAGATGTCGGTCCTCGAACATGATGCAGCAATAATCTAAGGTAGAAGCATTCTGAGTAATTGGGATGTATTGTGTATACCCTTCCTAACGCAGTATCTCGCTTTATACCAGGATGATTAGGGACATTCTGTCCACGTTTTCTACGTTGCCATTTTTTTATTAGTCCAGGTGTAGATGTGGGTACAACATACAACAAAGTTTTTGCAAAATTATCAACGGAACAAAGGAAAAAAAATGCTGTCAAAGTTGTTTGTGGTGGTTGCTGTAGCACGTATTCAACATTATTCGGTGTGAAGTAAACTCTTTGTCCATTTTCTAAGTGAACAGATAAATGTACAACTGTTGGGAAACGCTCATGAACCGAAAATCCCAATAACCTCCAAATACCCTCCGATGTACTTAGATATCGTCCATTCAAAAAATTTTGCACCTCGTCTTTATTGTCCTGAACAGAAAAGGTCGCTGCGTCGCTGCCTTTGTTGACCTATTTACAAATGTATTTAATTGCTTGCACAGAATGGCAGTACTCTACATTGATGTGGGCGGAGAAACACCTGGAAAGAACGGGGCAATATGGAACAATCCATCGATTGTCGACTTTGTACCCAGAGGCAAGTAAATGGGTATGTCCACCATCCGCTGGAGACTTTCGCCTATATTTTGGATATCCATCTTCTCCGGTCTGAGTATGCTGCAGAAACTCGCGCGGGTATCTTTTTGAGCATTGTCCATTCGACATGCAGGGTGCTGAAGGGTTATTAGACCCACATGGTCCGAGGATCATATTTTTAGTAACAATATCATACAGCAAACGATCTACTTCTTTATTTGGAATTTCCGCTGATATAATCCGATCCATTTCATCGGGTAGAACTTTGTCTGCTAGCCAAATTAAAATATGTGCGTGAGGCAAACCCCGTTTTTGCCATTCAACTGTAAACATATGGCACCTAACTTTCCCAAAAATTTCTTTTTTCGTAATTATACTCATGAGTTGATGTAGTTTGATATAGAATATTCTTGAAACAATGTCAGGACGCTCACATGGTCGTTGATTTGGAAACAATTCGTTTTTGATATCACTCCATTCTGGATTACATGTAAAAGTTACAAATAAGTCAGGTCCACCATAATGACGGACATATAAGAGTGCATCTTGTTTCCGTTCCTGCAAATATCGAAGTGAGCCAGTAAACGAAGAAGGCAAAATTACCAACTGGCCAATATTTTCGGGGTTGCGATCTTCGTTAACCGCATCTCCTAGGTGTATATAATTTTATGCACGTAACGGCTTTTGATGTCCTCGTACAAAATTCAGCCTTTCCGTAATCATTTTAGCAGCCATGTCCACACAGTATTGGTTAAAGAGATATCCATACCTATGAATCGCATTAAAGCTATCTTCCCTTACCATAATTCTATATTCGTAAAATTGCATACACGAAATTGTATTTTGTGGAATAGGCGCCCCACTGTTTGGACAAGTTTGCGGTATATTAATACAATAACCGTCCTCACCATTCAAAAATATAAGAGGTTACTGCAAGGGATCATATGAACGATGAAGTTCTGATACCCTATGGAGAGTGTTGTCACGTGAATGTAAAATAATATCAGGGGGGCCAGAATTTTCGTTAACCATCAATACTGCGACCTCATCTGTGACGGGGGCATTATAGCGGCCATAATGTTCATTAGCTGGGCGCTTGTCCGCATGGATTACAACCTTATAATTATTCGAATTAGTGGGCATACGGTCTATAGATGTCTTGAAACTTCTAACATACACATTATTTGCTCGAAGAATTTCTTGAATTGATTTCAAAATGTCTCGTTGAAGAGTTGGTGTAGCACTTTGACGTAAAGAAAATTGTTCCTCTTCGGACAAAAAATATATTTGCAAAAATTTTGGTGTTGTGTTCGGCGCTGGCAATAAACTCCCAATAACATGGTAAACTTGTCCATGTATGTATTTTAAATATTGGCATGAAATTACCCTCCCTAACTTCATTACCACCAAACGAAGTCATAGCGAAACAACCATTGTATTTTCTTATATTTTTTTTAAGTGACAGGACGACTGATGCTCGCCTGTAAGCAGCGCTTTGATTGTCTGCGGAGGCTCACCTATATCTATTAGTTTTACCTGGCTCTTGCTACAACACATACCTGATGCCTCCTTCACCCACTTTTTAGCCTTACAAAAATTGCAAATGCCATTCATTCGACCAATGAATAAAAGGGAATGGTCCAAATAATTACAATCCGGTTTATAGTTAAACGCTGATTTGAAAGCAATCGCCCCTTGTCTATTCTGCATCATTCGCAACCTTACATTCTCTACGCGATTTGCACTCTCATCGACTGTCTCATTTCGTCTTAGCTGAATTTGCCGTCTATTTGATGAAGATCTAAATAATTGAGATTTTTCTTTTGGTATCTCTGAAAGTTTTTATTGCAAAAACCATATATTTATTATTAACCAAATTAGTTTCGCTTAAATCTAATCTTTACCTTTTGATTTAAAGACAATAAATTTCCAATTTTACTTTACACTTTGCAGAATACGATCATAAATACAATAAAGTTAGAAGAAACCAGCAAGTATTTCGCAGACACACATGAAAACCACATTAATATTTGATTTTATTAGTTTTTGAATGTTTCTTACGGAGAGCGTTCTGTTTTTATTTTCAATGCGCTTTGTTACAAAAAAGTACAAAGACAATAAGAAAAGCAATTCAAGCAACGGTGCGTTGCTGCAAAATAAGTAACTGTAAAGCAGAGCAAATATAGTTGACACTGTATTTACATATCTACATACATGCATACATAGGGCATTTTATGCGAGCATTGGTTGTGCTGTTTAGCGTTATTTCACTTGTTCTGCGATCATTTATATATGCGAACACGCACACACATAAAGCACGCTTCGCTGTAGACTGCGTTTGGTGAACGAAAAACCTTATGCTTGCAATATTTTTGGTTTTTCAAAAACTTCAACCCGAAAGAAAAAGGATTTGACTTCGGAAAATTAAAAAAATAAGTATGCCAATCGCGAGCCTAGAGCAAATGCTTTATTTAAAAAAAAATTATAAAAATCGCTTTAGAACTTTAGGAGATTAGCCGTTACAAACATTTTTCATATGTACCGACGAGAAAATCGACTTAATACTTAAATATAAAATTATGGAATTCTTCCAAATGCACTGCCGGTATGGCTTTATGTCGACCTCAGTAAGATGACAAAAGTTAATTAACTTAAATATTTAGAGTTAATAATTTGAAGCAACCTAATATCGAAAATGGACTTTACAAATAAATATAATATTGTGGAATTCTTCCAAAAGCACTGCCGTTATGGATCTATGTCAACTTCAGTAAGATGAAGAAGGTTAGTGAACTTAAATATGTGAAGTTAATGATTTGAGCCAACTCATTATCGAATCCCAAATATGTATTTACAAGAAAAACAACTTTTTACATAAATATAAGATTATGAAATTCTTCCAACTGCACTGCTGTTATGGCTTTATATCAACTTCATTAAGATGAGAAAGTTTATTTAGTTAACTATTTTGAGTTAATAATTTGATGCAAACTAATATCGATTGATAATGTGTATAGATAATAAAATCGACTTTGTACCTAAATATAAGGTTATGAAATTCTTTCAAATGCACTTCGGTTATGTTAAACTAATGATTTAAAGGAACTCAATATCGATTGCTTAATGTCCATATGCAAGAAAGTCGACTCTATACCGAAATATGAGTTTGTGGAATTCTCCCAAACGCACTGCCGTTATGGCATAATGCCAACTTCAGTAAGATGGAAAAGGCTAATTAACTTAATTATGTGATTGTAGTAATTTAAAGCAACTCAATATCGATTGCTAAATGTGTATATACATGAAAATCGACTTTAAAAATAAATATAAGATTGTGGGATTCTTCCAAAAGCACTGCCGATATGTAAATAAAATGTGTTAAAGTAATGATTTAAAGCAATTCAGTATCGATTGCTAAATATGTATGTACAAGAAAATAAACTTCATAATAGAAGATTGTGGAATTCTTCCAAATGCACTGTCGCTATGGTTTTATAGTAACTTCAGTAAGACGAAAAAAGTTAATTAACTTAAATATTCAGAGTTAATAATTTGAAGCAACCTAATATGGAATGCTAAATGTGCATTAATGTACACGAAAATCGACTTTATAAATAAATATAAGATTTTAGAATTCTTCAAAACGCACTGTCATTATGGCTTAATGTCAAATTCAGAATGGTGAAGAAAGTTAGTTAACTTAAATATTTAGAGTTAGTAATTTAAAACAACGTAATATCGATTGCTAAATGGGCACACACAACAAAATCGACTCTATGAATAAATATAAGATTGTGAAATTCTTGCCAATGTACTTCTGTTATGGCTTTATGTCAACTTCAGTAAGATGAAGAAGGTTAATGAACTTAAATATGTGAAGTTAATGACCTGAGCCAACTCAATATCGAATCCTAAATATGTATTTACAAAAAAACCAATTTTACACCTAAATATAAGATTATGGAATTCTTCCAAATGCACTGCTGTTATGGCTTTATATCAACATCAGTAAGATGAGAAATATAAATATTAAATATTTTGAGTTAATAATTTGATGCAAAATAATATCGATTGCTAAATGTGCATAGATAATAAAATCGACTTTATACCTAAATGTAAGGTTATGGAATTCTTCCAAATGCTTTGCCCTTGTGGCTTTATGTCAACTTCAGTAATATGAAAAAAGGTAATTAACTTAAATATTTAGAATTAATAATTTGAAATAATCTATTATCGATTACTAAATATGCATATACAAGAAAATCGACTTTATAAATTAATATAAGATTATGGAATTCTTCCAAATGCACTGCCGCTATGGTTTTATGGTTACTTCAGTAAGACGAAAAAAAATTAACTTAAATATTTAGAGTTAATGATTTGAAGAATCCTAATATCGATTGCTAAATGTGTATATAAAAAAAAAAAAAAAAACAACTTTATAAATAAACTAGCTGACCCGGAAAACGTTGTTTATCCATGTATATTATTTCTAGGAATAATTTTTTTAGTTCAATAAAAATAACTATCTACTTACTACTAAGTGTGCAGGGATATACTTATAATCGAAAGCATTATAAACAATGAAAGTATGCTTTATTTAAGTTAATAAATTAATCCTTATTAAAGTAACAAATATATTTTAAATTGCAATTTTTGATAGCTTTCTAAATATCAAAATTAATTATTCATATTATCCTATCAATTATGGCAATTGAAAAAAAAAGTAATCTCTCAGTGCAATAGAGTGTACAATATTCTTGGTTAGTCCGTCTTTAGCCAACACAAATAAACTTGGAGGGGTTTCCCACGCGAGAACATGCCACATATAGTTGTTCGTGGGAAAAGCATGGTGTTTCCAAATCTAAGCCACATACAGATAATGTCTGGCATTGTGACTTATTGATCGTCATAGCGAATGCCAATCTAATGGGGAATTGAGTGCGTTTGAATTCTATTGGCATATCTGTAGTAATCATGGGGATTCGCGGCAGCAACACATTTTCGCCTTGAAACTTGCCATTTAAGATGATGGCTTCAATGACGTTTTTCATTAATTTTTTAATGACTAACCGTGTGCCATTACACAGCCGTGGTGGGTTTAAATTGCGAAGCAGAATAATCGGAGATCCAACCTCCAATTGTAAATGATGTGGTGGCATGCCTGGCGAATCCAATGAATTTAAAATCTCAATTGGATAATTCACAGTCTCGTTGGTATCGCAAACTGCATCGATAGATGTGTATGACACCAAGTCCCGAGGCAACAACTGTTGAATCTTTAAATTTAACCCATTGACGTCTACATTTTTAGCTGCCAAAATCGCTCTTTCTGCCAGCCACTTACGATTTGCATATTGTGTGTGTACGTCGGGAAATATGTAATCGATGAGAGTATTTTGCGAGTCGATGATTGTGCAGAAGTCCATCTGTAATTTGATGCATCCAGTATTTTCATGTACATCAACGTTCCCATCACCAATATCTAACAATTGTTTAGAGAAATTTTTGGCGGATGGATCCTGAAGCATTTGAACGCGCATGTTCACCGTCAGTTGTAAGTTTTCAACATTACGCCATAGTCGCGATGATTTTAAGCAAGCATTAATTTCATCAGCGTACGTTGAACGTGGAATAACGGGAAGTGTTTGTCTAAAATCACCAGAAAGGAGTCCCAAATAATAATTATACATTGTTTCAGCACTATGGCCATAGACGATTGTTTTTTTTATGTTGCACACTGAATCTGGATTATTTTGAATGTTCAACGGCAGATTAAATGCTGAATGAGCTGTTCTACCTCCATCTAATAAAGTTGCTGCAATGCAGAAGTAACGAAATAAGGAATGTTTTGCCAGTTCCATCTGGTGCATCTAAAAAAAAGAATCTTCCTTGTCCTGCCGAAACTGCCAGCATGATGCGGTCGTAAATAATTTTTTGTTCATCATTTAGTAGTGTCGTCCTCATCCCTACTCTCATAATTAATGGAACTTGAAATTATGAACTATGAATAAGAATTTATCGTACTACAATTGTAATACTCGATTGCCATCTTGCAACCCTATTGCGGATACGCGGATAGAATTTCGTCAACGATATCTCACGAACAAATCAACCGATTTTGACCCGGTTTGCGGCCATCGACGTGATTTTTCAGAGTCGAAAGCTGATTAGTCTTCAGGATTAATCGGTCGAGTCGTTTCAGAGTTATTTCAAAAAAATCGATTTTTGCGATTTCTTTCGTCAACGATTTCTAGCAAGAAAATTGTTCGATTTTGAGTGCTGATTAGTTTATGGAATTGATCGATATAGCCGTTTAGAAGCTATTCCCAAAAAAAAAACTTTTGAAATTTTTTTTTTTTGCAGTTTCTTTGAGTTTTCTCGAAATCTACCAATCTGAATCGACTCAAAATTTTAGAAAATCTAAGTTAAATGAAACTCTTTGAAATGCCGTTGGGTAGGGTTGAATCGCTTTATCCGTTCAAAAGTTATAAGCGATAACTTCTCGATTTTAGAAAATTTTTAATTTTCTTCGCGGAAAGTTAAAAAAATTTAGGGGTGGACCACCCTTAACGTTTAGGAGGATGAAAAATAGATGTTGTCCGATTCTCCACCCTAGCCGATATGCACGCTAAGATTCACGAAAATCGGTCGAGCGGTTTCAGAGGAGTTCAATAACGTACACCGTGACACGAGAATTTTATATATTAGATATAAGATTGTGAAATTCTTATAAACGCACTGTCATTATGGCTTAATGTCAAATTCAGAATGGTGAGGAAAGTTAGTTAACTTAAATATTTAGAGTTAATAATTTGAAGCAACCTAATATCGATTGCTAAGGGGGCATAGAAAATCGACTTTATAAATAAATCTTAATATATAAAAATCACGTGTCACATTGTTTGATGTCGATGGACTCCTAAACTACTGAACCGATTTTAATGAATGAATGATTTTTAACACTGTGTGCAGTTTGGTCCAACTTGAAAGATAAGATAGTTTATAACTCTCCTTATAGTCGCATTATTTATTTATTGCAAATTATTTGTTTATTATTAGCAAAGAGCTATCCACCAGTTGGTGACGCTAAGAGCGGTATTGAGTAAGTGCGGTATGTTACAGTAGATGGCGCTGCATTTCTAGCAGCTGGCGGTGTTTTATCAATTTCAACAGTAAATTTTCATGGATTTAGCCTGTCATAACAAAAGCTGCCACTGGCTACAAACATTAAATGAAAATACGTTGTTTGAAGTTTATATTATTTGTGGTAAAGTTATACGAGTCTATGACTTCTAATATTCTAAATTTAAGAAAAATCAGATACAATCCGTGAAATAAATAAAGTTAAATAATATATATATTGTCACCTAAAATACAAACCAATGTATCATCAAAAATAAATGGAAATCGCTGACAGATATAATAACCAAAATTTATCGATTTTATAACGAAAACTGAAATTTTGTTTCAAGATTGGATATAAAGTGGTTTTATTGCGTTTGCGGTACCTATAACCCAAATTAGACTTTGGCGGTCTGCCCGGACAAAAATCATGATATATCAAGAAAAGGGGCAATGATTTATATACTTGGGGTATAATCCTTTTTTTATTAATTTTTATTCGTTTGGTCAATGTGTAATTATGGCAACACTTAGTAGCTGTCAACACAGAATACTTTTGTTATTGTGCATGTAATGAAATTTTTATAAAATATAAAATGCTTATTTTAAGCAAATGTGTAAATAATAAATAAAAAATAAATATGTAGAAACGATGTAATGAAGTGAGTGAGTGCATAATAAGTGCATAATATAAAATAAATAATTACTAGAAATCGAGAAATTGCAAGATGAAATTTGCAAAGTTTTCAACTTTAAATGCAAATATCTCGAAAACTCTAAGTTTGCGGCGGCAACAATTATATATTTTCTTAATCTGGAGCATAAGCCCTATCCAACCATACCACTTTTAACCCTGAAATCGTGGGATGGTATACTAAAGCCGACCCTAAATAGTTGCATTTACATATTTAATTTTTTTTTTAATTTTAAATTTAGGAAAAATTTTTACGTAGCCTGGGCATAATTGATGGGTAGGGTATTACCGAAAAAACTCGGTTTTATTACGACTAAAAAGCACTTAAGCACTTCTCAAAATCAGTTATTCGTTCTTTTTGTTGGATTATGAACTTGCGAGGCACCCACTTTGCACAGAGCTTTCGCCTCTTTAAGTTTAGCAAATATCTTTTCATCGATGGATTTCTCTCAGCCCAAATTCAACAGCATTTCTCCAAAAAGCATTGATTTATTAACACACGAAATGCTCTATGATCCATTTTTTTGTAAACTAACACAAGTTGTTTCACAGAAATGCTATATTTCATTAACTAATAATTATAATCCAGTAGCAGTGTTATCTATGTATCAGACTTCAGTAATATGAAAAAAGTTAACTAACTTAAATATTTAGAGCTAGTAACTTGAAGCAACCTATATCGATTTCTAAATGCGCATACAAAAGAAAATCGACTTCATAAATAAATATAAGATTGTGGAATTCTTCCTAACGCACTGTCATTATGGCTTAAAGTCAAATTCAGTATGGTTAAGAAAGTTAGTTAACTAAAATATTTAGAGTTAATAATTTGAAGCAGTCTAATATCGATTGCTTAATATGCATATACAAGAAAATCGACTTTATAAATTAATATAAGATTGTGGAATTCTTCCAAATGCACTTCCGTTATGTTAAACTAATGATTCAAAGCAACTCAATATCGATTGCTTAATGTGCACATACAGGAAAATCGACTTAATTCCGAAATATATGTTTTTGGAATTCTTCCAAACTCACTGCCTTTATGGCTTAATGCCAACATGAGTAAGATGAAGAAAGTTAATTATCGTAAATATTTAGAGTTAATAATTTGAAGCAACCTAATATCGATTGATAAATGTGTATATACAAGAAAATCGACTTTATAAAGAAATATAATATTGCAGAATTCTTCCAATTGCACGTTATGGCTTACTGCCAACTTCGGTAAGATGAAGAAGGTTAATTAACTTAAATATATGGAGCCAGTGATTTAAAGCAACTCAATATCGATTACTTAATGTGCACAAACAAGAAAATCGACTTTATATCTAACTATGAGATTGTGGAATTCTTCCAAACGCACTGCCGTTATGGCTCAATGCCAACTTATTTAATAATTTGAAGCAACCTAACATCGATTGCTAAATGTGTATATACAAGAAAATCGACTTTATAAATATTCTTTCAAATGCAACTGCCGTTATGGCTTAATGTCAACTTCAGAAAGATGAAGATGGTTAATAAACTTAAATAAGTGAAGTTAATGATATAAAGCAACTCAATATGGTTTGCTAAATACATATAGGCAAGAAAATCGACTTTATAAATAAATATAAGATTTTGGATATCTACCAAATGTACTACCTATATGTAAATAAAATATGTAAAAATAATGATTTAAAGCAACTCAATATCGATTGCTCAATATGTATATCTATACAAAAAATAAACTTTATACCTAAATATAAGATTTTGGAAATCTTCCAAACGCACTGCCGTTATGGCTTAATGTCAACTTCAGTAAGATGAAGAATGTTATTTGTATTTATTGACTTAAAAGAAAACTAATTATAAATAATTAATCCACTTATAAGAATCAGCACTGGCTACCAGGGCCTTCGGCTTTTAATACTAAGATTACGGTAAAAAGAAAATATTTAGTAAGGTTATTTAGTTGAATTTGGTGTTATATGTCTTTGATGTTACACAGTTTAAGAAATTTATTAATGACACTGATGTTATCGCTATTTGTTGCTTTGAGAAGTTTGGAAGGTCTCTTATTCCGAAAGGTTGATTTCTTTAATAAAAGCAGTGAAGGACATTTATCGATGAGGTGGATGACTGGTGGGAGCGTTGCAATGGTGACAGCTTGGTTGATCGGTACCGTTAAGAATGTGGCTGTGAGTTCTTGTAGTGTGGCCTATTCTAAGACGAGTGAACGTCTTGATGTTGTGGCATGAGCAGTCCGATGGGTAGATAAGTTTTAAATCAGTTGGGTTTTGATCTCGTGATGTTGGTAGCTAGTCCAGTCTCGGAGATGCATATGATGGCAGTATTTTTATACCCTGAACAGGGTATATTAAGTTTGTCACGATTTTTGTAACACCCCGAAGGAAGCGTCGGAGACACTATAAAGTATTTATATAAATGATCAGTATGTTGAGCTGAGTCGATTTAGCCATGTCCGTCTGTCTGTCCGTCTGTCTGTATATATACGAACTAGTTCCTCAGTTTTTAAGATATCCTTTTGAAATTTTGCAAACGTCATTTTCTCTTCAAGAAGCTACTCATTTGACGGAACGGCCGATATCGGACCACTATAACATATAGCTGCCATATAAACTGAACGATCGGAATCAAGTTCTCATATGGAAAACTTTCCCATTTGACAATGTATCTTCACCAAATTTGGTATATACTATTTTCTAAGGCAACAATGTAATCTCCGAAGAAATTGTTCAGATCGGTTAACTATAGCATATATAGCTTCCATACAAACTGGACACATAGTTACTAACAGAAATGCACCTGTGAAGGGTATTTAGCTGCAGTGCAACCGAAGTTAACGTTTTTTTTTTGTTTTATATGTCTTTAGTAGTAAAGTGAGGAAAGAACACCAACGGCTCTCTATTACCTTCTTTTGCATAATTATCTGCTGTCTCATTACCTTTTATACCAGCATGCCCTGGTACCCACATTATTTATGTTTCAGTACCTGTGCAACTCACCTTTAGTTCCAACTAAGCAAAGAAATAATGCACAGAACGAGGTTCAAATTTTCGAATTCACTCTTTATTTACAAAGGATGTTATGGTATGCACAGCACGTTTTTTTTTGGAATTCTATTTTTATTTAATTTACAAACGTTTTCAAATGTAAAGAAATTGGTCGAATACTCCAATTTGCGGCGGGAACGGCGAGCGATGGTTAACGTGAGAGCAAAAAAAGGAAAAAGAAAATGCTGCGAAAGCGTATGCGCAAGTGCACGGTCGTTATCACTACGGGAGCAAAAGCGAAGTGAGGTGGCTGGAGTTGTCCGTCCCTTTTTTGTGTTCTAGTTGGAAGTGTCATGTTTGAGTGTATTGGTGTGATGTGTAGTGATGTGGAAGGTGAGTGGTGAGTGTGGTGTGCTGTTATGATGATTTGTGTTGAAATGTGGTGTGGCTGTGTTTCATTACAGGGTAGGCCGAGAGTCATTTAGACATCCCGGCCCCCCTAGGAAAATTATTAGTCTAGTAGCCTTTGTAATTGCTGCAATGTGGCCACCACGTTACTGAGCCCAGTGGGTTGGCGAGACCGCGGCCTAGGTTGACGCCGCCGCGTAGATGTATTGGGTTGTTGGCGCCGCGTACGGGTTCGGGATTCTGGTGGTGGCTCAGCTCTTCGTGGTCGTGCAGCACGGTTCGCCTGCGGTCGTCGGGTCGTGGCACGACTGGAGGGTGCAATTAATTGTCTGCCGTCCCGATGAAGGAGCGTGTGATGCGGCCGCATGCATATTTGGCACGTATACCCGGATGTACACTCCGATGTGGAGTGGGTAGGTACCAGACAATTTAGGCAATGGCCATGTGCCTGGACAATTTGCTGGCGGAGCGGAAGCAGCATCCTCTTAAAAATGCCGCAGTGCGGCAACCTGTGGGGGCGGCGGCAAAGTGGGCATCGGAGGCGCTGTGGGTCTGCTGGCACCGGCGTCGGATTTGCGCGTGTTGCACTTCGGGCAACGGTTGGTTGCGTTGTGGCCGTGGAATTGCGAGGAGCTGGTGTAGGCCCCGTTCGTGGCACGTGAATGGTCGACCGAACGGCTGGCGTTGGTGCTGGTGGCATATCGACATCCATTTGATCTGGCAAAGATATTTACGTTATATGTTTGTGGTATACGGATATGATAGTTGGTGCTACGTTAGGTGGCACTGGTGGGTAGTCATGTGGACCACCCATCTATTACTAAGTTTGCGGTTTTCATTAAGATAGGATTTGTGGTTTGTTTTGCGGGTTATATCGATTTATCGTTTATTGTTTACGGTTTACGTGTCGGTTTTATCGGCTGTGGGCAAAAAGCATAGTTTAACGAGCGGCCAAGTTAGTGTTCCGTTTTGCGTACGGAGATCAAACTTCTCTATGCGGCCAAGACACAATTAATACACCATCTCCAAGCTTAGGCGCGTTTTCTGGTGTTTTCCACCGGAACCTTCTGTGGAGGTCCTTTAAATAATCTTCCTTCCATCGAAGACTGAAATCGTGATGGAGAATTTTAATTCTTTCCCATCTGTTTAATAAGGAAAGCGACTCCACGCCTGGCTCAGGTGTGGCCAGAATGGGCGCTCCTTTAAGAAAATGCCCTGGTGTGAGGGCTGTAAAGTCTGATGGATCTTGCGAGAGGGCTGCGAGAGGCCGTGAGTTGAGAACGGCTTCAATTATAGTTAAGAGTGTCGTGAACTCTTCATAATTGAATTTATAAGTGCCAGCTAGCTTCTTGAAATGTGATTTGAAGCTTTTTACGGCTGATTCCCATAAACCGCCCATGTGTGGAGCGCTTGGGGGGATAAACTGCCAATTGATGCCTTGGGGAGCATATTTTTGTATAATGTCAGGTGAGACTTATTTCATAAAATCCACAAATTGTTTCTCTGTGGCTCTTTGAGCTCCGATAAATGTTTTACCATTATCGCTCATGATTTTGGATGGAAAGCCACGTCGTCCGACGAAGCGAGCAAATGCCGCGAGGAAAGCCTCCTTTGTCAGATTGGAACATAGCTAAAGGTGTGCTGCTTTTGTTATAAAACAGACAAAGACAGCCACATAGCCTTTCATCAGGGTGGGAGACCTTAGCATGGACGCCTTTATTTGAAAAGGGCCAGCAAAGTCGACACCTGTAGTGGTGAAAGGCAGAGCAAAGTTACAGCGTTCCGGTGGAAGTGCTGCCATAATCTGCGTTCTCATTTTCTGCTTGTGCATAGTGCAGATTTTGCACCTGAAAATTCACTTCTTAATTTGGGGCTTAAGACGGGGAACATAGTACTCTTGGCGTACCATATGTCGCATGAGGCGATGTTCGGCGTGTAACATGAGTATATGGATATAGTTGATGAATAATGTGGCAAATGAGGATTTCTCTGGTATTATTATAGGATGGCGTTCGTTATACGTAAGGCTGGAATTAGCAAGCCGGCCGTTTGCACGAAGCAGACCTTTCGTGTCTATAAATGGGTTTAGTACTAAGAGTGAGCTCTTTTTGTCAATTGGCTTCGATTCTCTTAGTAACCCTAGCTCGCGGCTGAAGTAGCGCGTTTGGGTTGATGCGATAAGAGCGACCTTCGCTTTTGTAAGTCTTGGTGCGTCAATGTATCGCATTGGGGGCAAGTTGCTCCCTTTACCTTAAGTTTGAGTCGCTCTACGAATTTGAGAATATAGGCGACTACTCTGAGTGCCGGATGTCAGCATCATCCATGGATGTGTGATAAGTGGCGAATTTTCGACCTTCTGGGGCAATTATGTTGCGCATTGGCGATTGTGGCCAAGAATCGGGAGATTCTGTTAACCATCGGGGGACATTCCACCAGAGGGTGGTGGTGGCGAGATGAAGGGGTTTGCACCCTCTTGTCCCAAGATCGGCAGGATTGTCAGCACTGGCTACGTGGCGCCAAGTGGCTGATCCTACTAGATCAAGTATTTGAGACGTTCGGTTAGAAATATATGTTTTCCACGCGTGTGGTGGTTTTTCTAACCAGGCTAGAACTATTTCGGAATCGGACCAGAGGTATAATTTACATTTTGCCATGTTTAAGTGGGTCTGCACCGTGGAGACTAGCTTTGCTAGGAGCAGAGCGCCACAGAGTTCAAGTCGTGGTAGACTTATGGTTTTTAGAGGCGCAACTTTTGCTTTTGCCACTAGTAAGTGGCTTGTAGTTGCAATATCGCTTTGGGTGCGCACATATATAGTGGTACAATATGCCTTTTCAGAGGCGTCGCAGAAGCCGTGTAGTTCCACTTTGTATTCGGGGGAATAGTTTACCCACCGTGGAATGAGTATCTGCGAAATGTCTTTTAGGTTATTAGCAAACTGGGACCTTCTTTCTAAGCGAAGAGGTTTCACTTGTTCGTCCCAGTCAGTTCCGTCTAGCCATAATTCTTGGATCAGGATTTTCGCTTGTATCATAATTGGCGAAAGCCATCCTGCGGGGTCGAAAAGTTTTGCCACAGAGGAGAGAATTTGGCGTTTCGTAAAGGCGGATAATGCGGATATGGACTCAGTCGTGTATGAAAACTGGTCCGATATCGCATTCCATTGGATGCCAGTGTTTTTGTTGTACTTTCCTATAAGGAAATTAGTATCCAACAAATTGTCGTTTGGTATATTTTTCAAGATATTTGGGTGATTTGCCGTGATCTTTTTTAGGGGAAACCCTGCGGTGTTGAAGGCCTTTATCACTTGTGATAAGGACTCGTATGCTTGTGAGAGGCTGTGGCTCCCAGACAAGGTATCGTCTACATACGTCTGTGTTTTTAACACTTGTGTTGCCAGAGGGAATTCTGACTTTGTGTTTTCTGCCAGTTCGTGGAGTGTACGAATGGCTAAGTATGGAGCACAGTTTACGCCAAAGGTCACTGTTTTTAATTTAAAGTCGCGTAATGGACTATTGGCGGATTTTCGGAAAATAATGCGTTGAAAATCTTGATCATCTTTATGAACCAGTATTTGTCGATACATCTTTTCGACATCCCCATTGGATACGTATTTGTATATACGCCAGTTTAATATGAGGAGCATTAGATCTGGTTGGAGTGTGGGTCCCGTAAATAGAATGTCATTTAGGGAATTCCCCGAGCTAGTGGTTCTGGAGGCATTGAAGACAACTTCTTCTAACTCCCAAAACTTTCTCAATTGTGAATTGAGGTACTCGTTTGAGATTTCCTCAACTTGAGTTGTCATTGCTGTGACTGGTTCCGAAACTTGTCCACTTAGGACCCATGCGAAAATGGTATTTTGCGCCAGTAGTGTTTTCGAAATTTTTTCAACACCTTCCAGTATTATTTGCGATATAAGATCGCTGCCTAATAGAAGGTCTATTTGAGCGGGGGTGTTGCAGTTGGGATCTGCTAGAGTCAGATGTGAAATCTTATCCCAATGCTTGCTACTTATTTGATAGCTTGGAAGCATGTTTGTTAGTTGCGGTAAGACAATAGCATTTGCTTGAATGCGCTTATCCGCTTGGGGGGAAATTAGGGTAATTGGGCATATTTTGTTAGAGTTTTGTACTACTCTTCCGCCCATTCCCGTAATTTCATAGTTGGCATGTTTTGTTGGCAATTTTAATTTATTGTGGGCCTTAGACGCTATAAAGGATCGTTGGGACCCTTGGTCTATTAAGGCTCTTAGTTTGAACAGTTCTCCTCGATGTTCGATGGAGACAACTGCTGTGGGTAGTAGTACTCTACTATGATTTTCGCTGTGTAGCGTTTGAGTTTTTAATGCCTTTGAGCAGCATGCTGTCTCTTGGCAATTTTGTTGCGTTTCTGTTTCGGGAGTTGCTGTTGCAACTAAACCCGTGGCTTTTTTGAAAAAGCGCTACTTTGAGATGTGTTGGGAAAGTTGTTTATGTGCAACATAGAATTATGCCTTTTGTGGCAATATACGCAGTTAAATTTGCTTTCGCAAGCATTGAGATTGTGTGAGTGGGACAAGCAGTTTGTGCAGAGTCTTTTTGACCTGACAAAGTTGTTCCTTTCATTCACATTCAATTTTTTAAATTTTTCGCAAGCTTTTAGCTTATGCCCTCCTGTACATAGTTCGCATGACGTGAATTTATTTTGTTCAGATGTGAACGATTGTGCTTTGAAAAAGCTTCTATTTAAATTGTTGTTGTTATTGACTTGAGGTCTATTGAAGCTTCTGTTTAGGTCGGGTTGAACGTTTTTAGCTCTGACTGTTTTTTTATCTACCCTTTCTGCAATTTCATATTGGGCAGTTAGGAAATCTTTCATTTGCTGAAACGTTGGGCAGTCTCTTCTTGATGAGAGCGATTGCTCCCATAGAAGTAATGATTTTTCTGGTAATGCTGCGGTGCATATGTTTACCAGAATAGGGTCCCAACTGTCTGTGGGAACATTTTGTGTCGTTAGAGCCGACAAACAATTTGAAACAGTGGATTCTAATTTTATGAATTCTTCACTTGTTTCTTTTTGAATTTTCGGCAAGTTCATGAGTATGGTTACTTGCTTGTCGACCAATATTCTTTTGTTCTCATATCTTGCTTTCAGAGCTTCCCAAGCCAAATTGAAATTGTCATCACTTAATGCGAACTGTTTTACTATCACGCCTGCTTGACCTTTTGTTTTGTATCGGAGATGATACAATTTTTGCGCTTGCGATAGTTTTGGATGGTTTATGTACACGGCAGTAAACATGTCCCGGAAGGACGGCCATTGTTCATAACCTCCATGGAATATTTCTGTGTCGCACGCTGGCACTTTGAGATGAATGCCTGTTGCCTCTTGGGCTTGCAATTGTGGTAACTCTACTCTACTGTGGGGAGTAGGTGCAATTGAATTTATAAGTTTTAGTTGATCTGCGATCATAATTTTCGTGTCTTCATACTGGTCTAAGCAGTTTTCAAATTTGGCGTATGCAGAAGATTTAAAGTTTTCTGGTAGATCTGAATCGTCAGTATCTACAATTGCGTCATATGCAGCTTGGAGACGTGTCCAAAAATTTTCAATCGTTTGGCTTTTTATTTCTCGCGCCGATTCAGAATTGTCTTGAATCGGCGAAGAAGCAAATCGAGTGCAGCATTTTATGAGACAGTCGCTATCAGAAATGAATTTGGAGTATGATATGTCTTTCCCCCTCTTTTGTTTTGTAGCACCTTGCTTAGAGCGTGTAGCTTCTGCAGGTGTACATGGACTCTTATCGTCAGAAATCATTTTTGGAATTTTTAGAAATTGAGATGTTTTAGATTCTTTTGAATCTATATTCACTTAGAAAATGTAAATTTGTAAAATATTTGTGTATATTTTCTTTCAGTGTATACTGAGAACTTAATTAACCGAGAACTCTTTTAGTTAAATAAGAGTTTTTTATTTCGTATAAAAATTAATAAAATCCGCGTTTATTGTTTATATTACTCGCCGTTGTATCTACTTCCGATGTTGGTTGTGTTTATTATTATTATAATAATAATTACAACAATAATAATTATAATATTATTATTATTATTATTAGTTTTTTTTTTAATGTGTTGCGAATATATATATATATTTTTTTTTCGGATTTATTGGTATGCCCTCGTACTTGTGTGCCGGAAAGGGTCAATACCTTTTGTATATAAGTATGTATGTATGTGTGCACGATATGTGCCTCGTATGCATATAAGTATGCTTAAATTATTTTAATATCAAGCAAACCTGCTTGTTTTTGTTGTGCAAATACAAGGGGGTATTGCTTGAACCTGATGCCAATTTGGACTTTGAGTATATGAATATTTATGTGCATATATGTATATATGGTATAATAATAATAAAATTGGTATGGTATAATAATAATTTTCCTTTCCTTTTTCCTCGTTTTGTTGTTAATTCGCGTTAGCAAATTCCTTTAACGTTTATCTATTTTCCAATTTGTATTAAATTCCCGCAATTTATTTGTCCTATGTATGTGTGGTACACACTATGTAGGCATACAATTTATTTAAATACAATTTATTGTTATAATCGCGGTTCGAATAAGTGACGAAGGAAAGTTTGTGTGTTCCTATATTTGCCTCTAATAAGTTATGAAAAGTATGTTTGCATGTATATATGTATGAGTGTTTCAATTTATAAATCATATGTTCCGCATTTATGTTTTCTTTTATTTCTTGTTTTGTACTTTTTATATGCCTTTTGCTTATTAGTGCAATCCGCTTGCTGCTTTAAAAGCAGAAGGGGTGCCGGGAAATATTACAAGTAGAGACTTGGATGATTTTGTGCGATTTTAATTTGTTTTGTGTGATTGTGTTCACAAAGAAAAGCATACATAGGCATTAGTAATTTAAATACAAGTATATATTTTATCAACTTTAATATCGGTCTTTTAAAGCACCGTATTAAATTTGAGTTTTCGTTTTGACGAAACTGTTTAAAGTTATAACCGAGTTATAATTTGTAAACCAGTTTTTTTTTTTTTTTTGCTAAACACACATATGTACATGCATATAAGTAAGGTGGAAGCGATACACTTACCCTTTCTCGCATCAAGGGAATTTTGGGGGAGTGTATTTGTTTGTGGCTTGCCCTAATGTCTATTTCCTTATTCGTCTTCTCCTCGTAGTTAGTATGCAGTTGTATGCCTCCTATTCTTCTGTGTTCCTTGTGTAAGTGGTTTTGTGTATGTTGCTTTTGCTTTTATTATCCGCGCCCGTTGGTGATATTTATTTAGTTTCGCGCCCGCTGTTGTTGTTGTTTTGTTTTCGTTTAGTCTTCCCTTCTTTTTGGCGCGTTTTTGTTTGTTTCACTATATTAGATATATTATATATTCCAATTGTGTTGCACTGCACTAATACTGTATATGTCAATTTTTTTTTATGCTTTTAAGTATTTTTCACTTTTATAGTTTTAAAATATATGTTTTAGTCACCACACTTTATTTAATTAGAATTTTTTATTATTATTATTTACTTTTTTTTCTTTGTTTTTACACAGCAATGCACTTCTTTACTTCACTTTAATTTAGCTTCCTTCTTTTTATTTCGTTTTTATATGTATTAATGTCACTGCACTCTTTATTTTTTTTTTTTTAATTTAATTTTTTTTTCTATAGTGCCTTTCTGTAGGCTCGAAGGACCATGTTTCAGTACCTGTGCAACTCACCTTTAGTTCCAACTAAGCAAAGAAACAGAACGAGGTTCAAATTTCCGAATTCACTCTTTATTTACAAAGGATGTTATGGTATGCACAGCACGTTTTTTTTGGAATTTTATTTTTATTTCATTTACAAACGTTTTCAAATGTAAAGAAATTGGTCGAATACTCCAATTCGCGGCGGGAACGGCGAGCGATGGTTAACGTGAGAGCAAAAAAGGGAAAAAGAAAATGCTGCGAAAGCGTATGCGCAAGTGCACGGTCGTTATCACTACGGGAGCAAAAGCGAAGTGAGGTGGCTGGAGTTGTCCGTCCCTTTTTTGTGTTCTAGTTGGAAGTGTCATGTTTAAGTGTATTGGTGTGATGTGTAGTGATGTGGAAGGTGAGTGGTGAGTGTGGTGTGCTGTTATGATGATTTGTGTTGAAATGTGGTGTGGCTGTGTTTCATTACAGGGTAGGCCGAGAGTCATTTAGACAATTTATATGCTGTTTTTATGATGGAAGAGTTTGTCGCGTATATTTTGTATTAGCCATGAATTATTTGCTGAGTTTTGAAGTGCATCAATGGTTGATTTACTATCGCTACATATTATATGTTTTTTCCCCTATTGATGAGGCGTATAGAACCGCTTCGTAAATTGCTGCAGCTTCTGCTGTAAAAACCGAGCAATATGTTGGTAAAGCACCGACAGTAATAGCGACACCCTGATCGTTTGACACTGCAAACGTGGTAGTAGTATCCGTTTTCGACCTGTCGGTATATATGGGTTCCCATTCTGGTTTATAAAACTCAATAGCCTCGTTGAAGAGCAGAAAAAATTCGTTGGAGCTGGTTTTTAGTTTCTGGTGCTTTGACAGAGTGTTTATAAAAGAATGTTTGGGAGTCAACCATTGTGGATGGTCAGGCTCGACGAGCAATTCGGGTGTGGATATTAAATTGAGGTCGTTAATCTGAGCTACGCATTGCATGCGGGTGGACTGTTTGTTCGATGCATTCCTCCTAGTTGTAGACGTCTCGAGGATGTTGAAAAAGGTTTTGCTCCTATTATTAGTTCTTTGCTGGATGCTCGGTAGGCCTGCTTTGGCTAAAACGGCTCTGATCGGAGAGGTGGGGAACGCGCGTTTGCTTCTTCTTACTGCTGTGTGGTAAGGCGCTTGGATGCATGCGAGATGAGATTTTGCGCAGTGTCCATATATCGCCAGTCCAAAATCAATTTTTGATAACATCAGTGCTTTTACAATATTTACAAGATTGAGGCATATGTATATGACAGTGCTTAGATGATAAATACATAATAATTTTAAGTCTAGATATTAAATTTATTCTAACATATTTACAATGTTCCTTGTAAGTTAGTTTTTTATCAAAAATTATACCAAGTATTCTGAGTGTACTAGTGTGAGGTATTTGGGTATTAGAAAGGGATAGGATAGGAAAGGTGCATTTATGTTTTCTGCAGATGTGGAAGGTTGAGCTTTTGCTAGCTGAGATTTTACATCCAGAAGTTTTTGACCAGTTGGATATGTCATCTCGAATTCTCGTGAAAGTTTCTGTTATTAGTGTAAGGTCCTTGAGAGCGGAAAATATTAGAACGTCATCAGCGTACATTAAATGCTCAACCGTATAGTATTGGGATAATAGGGAGCTGAGTTCATTATAAGCAATTATAAATAAGGTGACTGAAAGATGTGAGCCTTGTGGCATGCCGTTGTGCAAGGGTATATGTTAGAGTTTTGATTATTTACGCTGAAAAAATTTTACGATTCAGGAGGAAGGCTCTAATAAAACTGTAGATTTTGTCTCCAACGCACCAGCGTTCTAATTCTCGAAAACTATATGTGCACCAATTCTGTCGAAAGCTTTTTCAAAATCTAGACTAAGGACCGACAGGTGGTTTCTTGCGGAGAGCGTTGTCGAAGCACAGTGTTCAAAATACAGAAGTGGGTCGATGACACCGAGACCTTTTTGAAATGCGAACTGGTTAGAGCTTATCAACCGTTTTTTCTTGGCATATCACATAATTCTCACGGATATAATTTTTTCAAGCACCTTAGATATACAGGGTATTAGGGATATAGGTCTAAAGTTGGGGACGGAAGGGCTGTTTTTGTTAGGTTTGGGAATAAATATAACAGCAGCTTTTTCCAATCTTGTGGAAGGGTGCCTTTATTAAAAATTCTTTTATACAAGGATAGGAGTCGGAGTTTAAGGTTTTTGAGGAGGGAGTAGGGTATTTTATCCGGGCCTGGAGGGGTACCCGACATAGTAGAAATAGTCGAGTCGAATTCGTGAAGCAA
This sequence comes from Bactrocera correcta, assembly GCA_027475135.1. Taxonomy (NCBI): domain Eukaryota; kingdom Metazoa; phylum Arthropoda; class Insecta; order Diptera; family Tephritidae; genus Bactrocera; species Bactrocera correcta. Next base: position 22,631,292 of record CM050322.1, read on the forward strand.
GATTGCTGATTCGATTAGGGAAGCTGTAGGGCAAGGTAATGGGTTGTGGTAAGTTTTAGGAATAATTATATTACTGAGAGAGTTGAAATCCGTGTGGAAATTAGAATTATGAGAAGCATTAGACCACGAACTTGCAAAGTGTTCAGCAATCTCTTTGGGGCCATAGATAGGGCCTTGTGTAGAGTGGATAAAATCGATTTTATGGTGTTTAGATGCGCCCGACAGAGCTTTTATATCCGACCAAACCTCTTTAGGACTAGAGGTAGGCTTTATGTTAGCTGTAAATTTTACAAACGATTGTCTTTTTGCATTTTTTAATTCCTTTCGAAAAGTTGCATTGGCTTTTTTGTATTGTATTAAGTTGTGGATTGTTCGGTTGCGTTTGTAGGTAGCCCATAACGTTTGTTTTCTATTTCTTAACACATATAACATTTTAGATCAATATGGAAGCTTTGTGGAAAACTGTTTAGTATTAGTTTGGGGAATAGCTAAGTGTGCAGCTGAGAGTATAACAGATTTTATTGTGGATGCTTCCGCGTTTATGCTGCTAGATATAGCTTTTTCTAGAATAAAAGAGGAGATAAGTGAACAATACTTAGCCCAATCAGCTTTCTCAGTTAAGAATTTTGCTTTCGGTTTAATGGTATATAAACTGGGAGTGGACAGGGTGGTTACGATAGAGAAATGGTCACTACTATGTAAATCTTTTAATGTCAGGGACGAAAGTTTAGGAGCAATAGAGGCCGATGAAAGGACAATGTCTACGTGGGTGAACGAATTATGTGTGGAGAAGTGTGTTGGTTGCCCATCATTTAGAACGACAAGGCTTTTGGCAAGTTTGGCGTCTTTTAACTCCTGACCTCTGCGGTTTGTAGAGCCAGAGCCCCAAAGAGGGCTCCAGGCGTTGAAATCGCCCAAAATTATAGATGGTATAGAAAAGGAATCGGCGATCTTTATGATTTCTCTGGAGTTTAAGTTTTGGTGCGGTGGTATGTAGCACGTAATTACTGAAAATTTAAAGCCTATGTCGATTTCCACTGCTAGGGTGGCTATGTTGGAGGTAATAGGAATTTGTTTATGTATAACAGATTTTTTTTATAAAAATGGCTATTCCTTGTTTAGCTGTTTTATTGCGGGGGAGATTATAAAAGTAGCCTACGTAGTTGTTGGGAGTGTAAGCTGATTTATTACCGGGGAGGTGTGTTTCTTGTAGTCCGATAATGTGTGGTGAAAATTGATTGATAAGGAGATTAAGGTCAGCGTAGTTGTTAAATAGACCTTTCAAATTCCATTGAAGAATACGCATAGTCTTTTCAGAAGAGTATCTATTTGTGCGGAGGGTGAGTGGGAGGTTGAGTTGTTAAGGTGAGTAATAAAGTTGGAAATGAGTGGGATCGTTGAAGTGAAGTCGAGAGTCGTCGTGGAAGAGTCATCGACTGCCGTTGAGGTTGGTAATGAGTTTAATGAGTAAATGTTGTTTGTTGAGTTTGGTGAATTTGTTTCTTTTGGCTTTGGTTCTATGTTATTATTTGAGTTGAGAGAGCGAGTAATTGTGCGAATTTCAGGTTGGGTTGTTGTTTTCTTGTTATTGTCATTATCTTTGTTGGTTGAGTAGTTTAATATGTTAGAGAATGAGGGAGATGAAGAAGTAAAAGTTGGTGGAGTTTGCAATTTATGTATGTTTACTGCTTCGCGATATGAGCATTTGTTGTCTGTTTGGATAGTGATTAATTTTTTTATTTGTTCAAATTTCGGACAATCTTTAATTGAAAATGAGTGATTGCCTGAGCAATTTACGCAAAAGGAACAGGTGCATGGCAGAGGGTGGGGTGGCAAAGCAAGAACTTGGCAGTTTTTGCACCTCATGTGATTAACATAGTAAGGTCTTACTTTTGTTTTATACCACGAGATGTCGAATTTTTCCGGTAAGTAGTACAAGTCGAATGTAAGAAGAACTACTCCGTTCGGAGCAGATTGACAATTTACATACTTGGGGAATTTGTAGATGGACGACACACCCTGTTCCTTCAGATTTTCAACTATTTCTGCGTCAGGAACGTCATTTAAGCAAGGAGCGTAAATGGTTCCTTTGCTAGAGTTCAGATTTTTGTATAAGTCAATTTTGACGTTGCAAACTCCTAATATTTGTTTGTAGACGTGAACTTTTTGGCGATAATGTTCTTTTTCACAAGAAGAAGTAGGTTTCCGTCCCGTAGCTCGCTGATTTGCATTATTTCAGAGCTTATGTTTAATAAAGCTTTATGGATTGCGAAACAGGAGTATATGTTTAGAGGTTTATTCGTGTCTATCGCACTTACCACCAAATATTTGGGATGGTCTTTTGCTTTTGTTGGTAGAGTGGGGAAGAGGTCAAATTTTGTCACTTTGGTTTTTTTCTTTTTGGTTCGGGACTAGAATCTAACAGGGCGAACCTATTATTTCCCAGTTGGGTCCCACCAGGGAACATTTTGAAAAAATTTTACCCTTGGAGCTGACTGTATAGAAAAGTTAGAAAAATCACTATAGAAAGAAGAAAAAGTAAATTGCAAAACAAGTGAAACGAATTGGCTCTTAGGCGCGCTGTACAAAGTAAACACCGAAAACACTGAGAGAACAACCGTATGCTTCGAGTGGCACTCGATGACTCATGAAGAAGGTTAATGAACCTAAATATTTAGAGTTAATAATTTGAAGAAACCTAATATCGATTGCTTAACGTGTATGACGACAAGAAAATCGACTTTATAAATAAATATTATATTGTGGAATTCTTCCAATTGTACTGCCGTTATGGCTTTATGTCTACTTCGGTGGGACGAAAAAAGTTAATTAACTTAAATATTTAGAGCCAGTAATTTGAAGCAACCTAATATCAATTGCTAAATGTGCATAGAAAAGAAAATCGACTTTATAAATTAATGTAAGGTTGTCGAATTCTTCCAAATGCACTGCCGCTGTGTAAATAGAATATGTTAAACTAATGATTTAAAGCAACTCAATATCGATTGCTAAATGTGTACCATACCAGAAAATCGACTTTATAAATAAATATAAGGTTGTGGAATTTTTCCAATTGCATTGCTGTTTTGTAAATAAAATATGTTAAAGTAATTATTTAAAGCAATTCAATATCGATTCTTAAATATGTATTTACAAGAAAACCAACTTTATACCGAAATATGAGATTGTGGAATTTTTCCAAACGCACCATAACGGCAGTGCTTAATGCCTAATTCAGTAAGATAGAAAAGGCTAATTAACTTAAATATGTGAAGGTAGTCATTTAAAGCAACTCAATATCGATTGTTGAATATGTATTTACAAGATAACCAAATTTATACCTAAATATAAGAAGAAGAATTCTACTTTCAAATGCACTTCCGTTATGGCTTTATGTCAACTTCAGTAAGATGAAGAAGGCTAATGAACTTAAATATGTGAATTAAATGATTTGAGCCAACTCAGCTTCGAATCCTAAATATATATTTACAAGAAAATAAGCTTTATACCTAAATATAAGATTGTGGAATTCTTCCAAACGCACTGTCGTTATGGCTTAATGCCAAATTCAGTAAGATGAAGAAGGTTAATTAACTTGAATATTTAGAGTTAATAATTTGAGGCAACCTAATACAGATTGCTAAATATGCATATATAAGAAAATCGACTTTATAAATTGTGGAATTCTTCCCAATGCACTTCCGTTATGTTAAACTACTCAATATCGATGTAAAGCAACTCAATATCGATTGCTAAAAGTGTATATACAAGAAAATCGCCTTTGTAAATAAATATAAGGTTGTGGTATTCTTCCAAATGCACGTAAATAAAATGTTTTAAACTAATGATTTAAAGCAATGCAATATCGATTACTAAATATGTATGTACAAGAAAAAAAAGTTTATACCTAAACATAAGATTGTGGAATTCTTCCAAATGCACTGCCGGTATGGCTTAATGTCAACTTCAATAAGATGGAAAAGATTAATTAATTTAAATATGTAGAGCAAGTGATTTAAAGCAACTCAATATCGATTGCTAAATATGTATATGCAAGAAAATCGGATTTATAAATAAATATGCGTTATGGTATTCTTCCACATGCACTGCCGATATGTTAATAAACTGTGTTAGGCTAATGAGTCAAAACAATTCAATATCGATTGCTAAATATGTGTGAGATTGTGGAAATCAGCTTCCACAAGGAAACATCCTCAAACGGGTTGAAGCTGATCGACTTCGCAGGGGCCCGAAATACATCAAGCTACACAAGAAAATACATCAAGCTACTTGAATGTCTCCGGATCGAAAAGCCACCAACCAGATCGATCATGTTGTGATAGACGGAAGACACGTCTCCAGTGTTCTAGACGTGCGTACGCTCCAAAGTCTTAACATCGACTCGGACCACTTGTTGCAGCAAAAAACGCACACCAACAAACACAAGGAAGGTTCGACATCGAGAAGCTGCAATCGATTTTCTACTCGGTTTGCACTCCTGCTCTCTGAGAGCACTCGTCAGCAACTCGGTATAAGGGAACTGTGGGATGGCATTTCAAACTCCTTATGTACAGCTGCAACCGAAACCATTGGTTTTCGGAAAGTGCAAAAGAACAGCAGGTACGACGAGGATTGTCGTGTCGCAGCGGAGAGAAAACAGGCTGCCTACCTAGCAACTTAACGATCGACCACTATACGTGCGGGATGGGATAGATACCGAGAGTTAAAGAGGGAAGCGAGACGCATTTGCAGAAAGAAAAAGAAATAGGCTGAATTGCGTGAGTATGAAGAGCTTGATAAGCTGGCCGACAGGGGTAATGTTCAAAAATTCTGCGAAAAGATGCGGCGACTTACAGAAGGTTTCAAGACCGGAGCATACTTTTGCAGAACCCTCAAAGGTGATCTAGTCACAGATGCCAAGAACATACTTAAATGATGGAGGGAACTCTTCTCCAGCCTGCTGAATGGCAGTGAACGCTCAACGCCAGGAGAAGACGAACCCGATTCCCCAATCGACGACGATGGAGCAGACGTTCCATTGCCCGACCATGAAGAGGTTCGAATAGTAATTGCCCGCCTGAAGAACAACAAAGCGGCAGGGGCCGACGGATTGCCGGCCGAGCTATTCAAACACGGCGGTGAAGAACTGGTAAGGAGCATGCATCAGCTTCTTTGTAAAATATAGTCGGAAGAAAGCGTGCCCAACGATTGGAATTTAAATGTGCTATGCCCAATCCATAAAAGAGGAGACCCCACAATCTGCGCCAACTAAGGTTCTATCGAGCGTATTCTGTGAAAGTTTAAAGCCCACCGTCAACAAACTAATTGGACCTTATCAGTGTGGCTTTAGACCTGGCAAATCAACAACCGGAAATGACCCATGAAAGGAGAATCGACACACACCACCTCTTCGTCGATTTCAAAGCTGCTTTGGACAGCACGAAAAAGATTTGCCTCTATGCCGCAATGTCTGAAACTGGTATCCCCGCAAAACTAATACGGATATGTAAACTGACGTTGAGCAACACTCAAAGCTCCATCAGGATCGGGGAGGACCTCTCCGAGACGTTCGATACCAAACGAGGTTTCAGACAAGGTGACTCCCTATCGTGCGACTTTTTCAATCTGCTGCTGGAGAAAATTAATCGAGTTGCAGAACTGAATCGAGCAGGTACAATCTTTTATAAGAGTGTACAGCTGCTGGCGTATACCTATGATATTGATGTCATCGGCCTCAACACCCGCGCCGTTAGTTCTGCTTTCTCCAGACTTAATAAGGAAGCAACGCAAATGGGTCTGGCAGTGAACAAGGGCAAGACGAAATATCTCCTGTCATTAAAGAAGCAGTCGTCGCACTCGCGACTTGGCTTTCACGTCACTGCTGATAGTTATAACTTTGAAGTTGTAGATAATTTCGTCTATGTTGAAACCAGCGCAAACACCACCAACTATGTCAGCCTGGAAATCTAACGCAGGATTACTCTTGCCAACAGGTGCTACTTCGGACTGAGTAGGCAATTGAAAAGTAAAGTCCTCTTTCGACGAATAAAAGCCAAACTCTATAAGTCGCTCATAATTCCCGTCCTGCTATATGGTGCTGAGGCTTGGACGATGACAACAACCGATGAGGCGACGTTACGAGTTTTCGAAAGAAAGGTTCTGCGAAAGATTTATGGTCCTTTGCGCGTTGGCCACGGTGAATATCGCATTCGATGGAACGATGAGCTGTACGAGATATACGACGATATTGACTTAGTGCAGCGAATTAAGAGACAGCGGCTAGGTCATGTTGTCCGGATGGACGAATACACTCCAGCTCTGAAAGTATTCGACGCAGTACCCGCCGGGGGAAGCAGAGGAAGAGGAAGACCTCTACTCCGTTGGAAGTACCAATTGGAGAAAGACCTGGCTTCGCTTGGAATATCCAATTGACGCCACGTAGCGAAGAGAAGAAACGACTGGCGCGCTGTTGTAGACTCGGCTATAATCGCGTAAGCGGTGTCTACGCGAGTAAAGAAGAAGAAAAATATGTATGTAGAATAAAAGTAACTTCATACCTAAATATACGATTGTGGAATTCTTCCAAATGCACTGCCGTTATATGGCTTTATGTCAACTTCAGTAAGATGAAAAAAGTTAACTAACTTAAATGTTTAGAGCTAGTAATTTGAAGCAACCTAATATCGATTCCTAAATGTGCATACAAAAGAAAATCGACTTCATAAATAAATATAAGATTCTGGAATTCTTCCAAACGCACTGCCATTATGGCTTAAAGTCAAATTCAGTATGGTGAAGAAAGTTAGTTAACTTAAATATTTAGAGCTAATAATTTGAAGCAACCTAATATTGATCCCCAAGTGGGCATATACAAGAAAATCGAATTTATAAATAAATATAAGATTGTGGATTTCTTCCAAATGCACTACCTTTAAGGCTTTATGTCATCTTCAGTACGATGAAGCAGGTTAATGAACTTAAATATGCGAAGTTTATGACCTGAGCCAACTCAATATCTAATCCTAAATATGTATTTACAAGAAAGTCAACTTTTTACCTAATTATAAGGTTATGGAATTTTCCAAACACACTGGCGTTATGGCTTAACTTCAAGTAAGACGAAAAAGGTTAATTCACTTAAATATTTGGAGTTAATAATTTGAAGCAACCTAATATCGATTGCTAAATGTGTATATATAAGAAAATCGACTTTATAAGTAAATATAAGATTGTGGAATTTTTCCAAATGTACTGCCGATATGTAAATAGAATATGTCAAACTGATGATATAAAGCAACTCAACATCGATTGCTAAATATGTATATACAAGAAAATAAACTTCATACCTACTCCTATATATAGGATTGTAGAATTCTTTCAAACGCACTGCCGTTACGGCTTAATGCCAACTTCAGTAAAATGAAGAAGGTTAATTACCTTCAATATTTATAGTTAATAATTTGAAGCAACTCAATAGCGATCGCTTAATGTGTATATATGTACAAGAAAATCGACCTTACGAATATACCTAAATATAAGATTGTGGAGTTCTTCCAAACACACTGCCATTATGGATCTGTGCATATTTCAGATAGATGAAAAAGGTTAATTAACTTAAATATGTGAAGTTGATGATTTGAAGCAACTCAATATCGATTGCTGATTGTGCACAGACAAGAAAATCGACTTTATAGCTAAATATAAGATTATGGAATTCTTCCAAATGCACTGCCGTTATGGCTTTATCTCAACTTCAGTAAGATGAAAAAAAAAAACAATTAACGTAAATAATTACCTAATATCGGTTGCGGAATTCTTTCAAACGCACTGTCATTATGGCTTAATATCAAATTCAGTATGGTGAAGGAACTAGTTAACTTAAATTTTTAGAATTAATAATTTGAAGCATCCTTATATCGATTGCTAAATGTTCATATACAGAATCGACTTTATAATATAATATAAGATTGTGGAATTCTTCCAAATGCACTGCCGTTATGTCTTTATGTCAACTTCAGTAAGATGAAGAAGGCTAATAAACTTAAATATGTGAAGTTAATGATTTGAGCCAACTCAGTATCGAATCCTAAATATGTATTTACAAGAAAAACAACTTTTTACATAAATATAAGATTATGGAATTCTTCCAAATGCACTGCTGTTATGGCTTTATGTAAACTTCAGTAAGATGAGAAAAGCAGATTAAGTTAAATATTTTGAGTTAATAATTTTATGCAACCTACTATCGATTGCTAAATGTGTATAGATAATAAAATCTACTTTATACCTAAATATAAAGTTATGGAATTCTTTCAAATGCCCTGCCGTTATGGCCCAATGCCAACTTCAGTAAGATGGAAAAGGTTAATTAACTTAAGTATGTGAAGTTGATGATTCGAAGCAACTCAATATCGATCGCTAAACATGTATAAACAAGAAAATAAACTTTATACCTAAATATAAGATTGTGGAATTCTCTCAAACGCACTGCCGTTATGGCTTAATGCCAACTTCAGTAAGAAGAAGAAGGTTAATTAACTTAAATATTTAGAGTTAATAATTTGAAGCAACCTAATATCGATTGCTAAATGTGCAAATAAAAGAAAATTGACTTTATAAATAAATATAAGATTGTCGAATTCTTCCAATTGCACTGCCGATATGTAAATAAAATATGTAAAACTAATGATCTAAAGCAACGTAATATCTATTGCTAAATATGCATATACAAGAAAATCGACTTTATAAGTTGATATAAAATTGTGGAATTCTTACAAATACGCTTCCGTTATATTAAACTAATGTTTTAAAGCAACTCAGTATCGATTGCTTAATGTGCACAAACAAGAAAATCGACTTTATATCTAACTATGAGATTGTGGAATTCTTGCAAACGCACTGCCGTTACGGCTTAATGCCAACTTCAGTAAGATGGAAAAGGTTAATTCACTTAACTATTTAGAGTTAATAATTTGAAGCAACGTAATATCTATTGCTAAATATGTGTATACAAGATAATCGACTTTGTAAATAAATATAAGATTGTGGAATTCTTCCAAATGCACTGCCGATGTTAAACTTATGATATAAAGCAACTCAACATCGATTGCTAAATATGTATATACAAGAAAATAAACTTTATACCTACTTAGAAATTTGGGTAATAAAACTCGCGGCACTTACCCGTTGATTTGGCGACGTCTCTGCTAGCAACGAACGCGAATTAAAAGCGGGATAATGCGGAAGAATGGCTGACTGTAGGATACGTATAAGCGCGCGGATCGTAATCAAAAGAGGCCGGACGCCGTCCGTCAGTCCCTTTTGTTAATTGTGTCCGGTGTCCTCATGTGTGGTGTAGACGATGCAGGTGTGTTGAGTGTGAGGTGTGGATGATGAATATGGTGTATGTAGATGTGGTGTGTATGTGTCGGGTGTAGTGATGTTATAGTTAGAGGGGGGCGTAGAAGGTCATTTAACCATCCAGGCCCCCCTAAACGACTGTTTAGCCTAAAATACGCTGCAGCTGTTGCAGCATTGCCACAACGCTGCTCAGACCCATGGACTGACGAGGTGGTGGTCCAGTCTGTCGACGCCGCACCGAGGTTCCACTCCGCTGGTGTATGACACGATCAGCGGGTGGAAGTCGAGATACGCGGCCGCGATGGTTGGCTGGCCGACTCACTTCGCGTGACGAGCTTCGGTGTAGCAGCGTGTGATGTGGCCGGTGGCACATTTGGCACAGCCCACGTGACTCACACTCTGTAGTCGCATGAGTGTGCGACAGGCAGTTGAGGCAATGCCCGTGGGACTGAGCAACTTGCTGCCGTTGCAAAGGCCGCATAACTCTAAATATTCCACAACGGTGGAGACGATGAGGGCGTCGACAGATGGGACACCTTATACGACGGGTCTCCGAAGTCCTCGATGTAGTCTATGATGGTCGGGTGCCACCACGAGGTGCGGGTGTAAGTACCGCTGCAGGCGCGTTTGCCGGTACAGATGCCGGCGTTGATGCCGGTGCAGTTGCTGGCGTTGTTGCCGGTGTAGTTGCCGGCGTTGTTGCAGCCACATTTTGGGGCGCTGGTGTATGCCCGGTGCGTGGCGCATTGATAACCCGAGCGGTTGATGGGGTTGCGACTGATGTGTCTACATCCATGGTGATCTATGGTAAAGGAGATGGTTAGTTATACATATCTGTCATATAAGTTGATATGGGCAATCCTGCCACGATATGTAGCATGAACGGATCGTTTTAGAGTAAAATTTAGTGATTTTATTATATCGCGGCAGTATCGGTTTGGTTGTTTCCGTTTTCGGATTCGCGGTCGTCGGTGGTTGGTAAAAATCACAGCTTCACGAGCGGTCTGGTTAGTGTTCCGTTTTGCATACGGAGAACCACGACGCGTATGTCACCGTCGGAGCCTGAATAAAGCTTCACCATGCGGCCAAGCCGCCATTCAGTAGGGGGTAGACAATCATCATGAATGAGGACGCAGTCTCCAAGTTTAGGGGCCTGTTCAGGAGTCTTCCAATGCTATCTTTTGTGGAGATCCTTTATGTACTCGTTCTTCCAGCGGCGGCTGAAATTATGATGGAGAATTTTAATTCGTTCCCATCGACTTTGTAGCCATAGCGACTACACGCCTGGCTCCGGAATGGCCTGGATGGGTGCTCCTTTTAGAAAATGCCCTTTAGTTAAAGCGGTGAAATCTGAGAAGTCTTGCGATAGTACTGTGAGTGGCCGTGAATTGAGAACGGCTTCAATTCGATTTAATAACGTCGTGAACTCTTCGTAATTGAATTTATAACTTCCAGCTACCCGTTTGAAATGGGATTTGAAGCGTTTTACCGCGGATTCCCATAAACCGCCCATATGAGGCGCGCTTCGGAATATAAATTGCCAGTTGATACCTTGAGGGGCGTACTTTTTTACGATGTCGGGTAACACTTGCTTTAGGAAATCCACAAATTGCTTTTCTATAGCCCTCTGAGCTTCAATGAAAGTTTTGCCCATATCGCTCATGACTTTTGATGGGTAGCCACGTCGAGCGACGAAGCGAGCAAATGCCGCGAGAAAAGCCTCCGTCGTCAGATTACTACATAGCTCAAGATGGACTGCCTATGTCGTGAAACATACAAAGACAGCCACATAGCCTTTCATGAGAGTGGGAGACCTTAACATAGACGCCTTTACCTGGAAAGGCCCAGCAAAATCAACACCTATTTTGGTAAAGGCAGAGCGAAATTGCAGCATTCAGGTGGAAGTGCTGCCATAATCTGTGTTCTCATCTTCTATTTGTGAATAGTGCAAATCTTGCACGTGAAGATGTACTTCTTGATTTGCGGCTTAAAACGGGGTATATAATACTCCTGGCGTACCATATGTTGCATGAGGCGATGTTCGGCGTGTAGAATTAAGATGTGGATGTAATTGAGGAACAATGTGGCAAATGGTGACCTCTCTGAAATTATTATGGGATGACGTTCGTTATATGTTAGGCTCGAATTAGCAAGCCGACCAGTGGCACGAAGCAGACCTTTCGTGTCCAGAAATGGGTTTATCAATCGGCTTCGATTCTCTTAGTAGTGATATATCGCGGCTGAGGTAGCGCGCTTGTGTGTATGCTTTTAGTGCGACCTTTGCCTTTTGTAATTCTAGGTGCGTCACAGTGTTGCATGGGAAATGATGTGATCCCTTGATTTTGCTTTTGAGTTGTTCTATAAATTTGATCATATACGCCACTACTCTGAGAGCTCTGGGAAACGATGAAAATCGTTCAAGGATGTCGGTATCATCCAACAATATATGAAAGGTGACGATTTTTCGACCTTCTGGAGCGATGATGTTGCGCGTGGGGGATTGTGGTCAAGAATCAGAAGATTCTATTAACCAACGGGGGCCAGTCCACCAGAGGGTGGCAGTGGCAAGGTGCAGTGGCTTGCACCCTCTTGTACCTAAATCGGCGGGATTGTCCGCACTGGCTACGTGACGCCAAGTGGCTGATCCCACTCGGTCAAGTATTTGAGACGTTCGGTTAGAAATATACGTCTTCCATGCGTGTGGTGGTTTTTCCAACCAGGCTAGTACAATTTCTGAATCTGACCACATATATAGCTTACATTTTGCCATGTTTAAATGCATTTGCACCATGGCTACTAATTTTGAAAGTAGCAGTGCGCCACATAAGTCAAGTCGTGGGAGACTTATGGTTTTTAAAGGTGCCACCTTTGCTTTTGCTACTAATAAGTGGCTTGAGGTCGTGGTGTCACTTTGCGTGCGCACATAGATAGCAGCGCAGTATGCCTTTTCCGTGGCGTCACAAAAGCCATGTAATTCATCTTTGTGATCAGGGGAGTAGTTTACCCATCGCGGAATTTGAATCTGAGAAATGTCGTTCAGATTGTTTGCGAACTGGGACCATTTTTTTAAGCGAAGAGGTCCCAGTCGGTTCCATCTAGCCATAATTCTTGTATTAAGAATTTCGCTTGGATCATAATTGGCGAAAGCCATCCTGCGGGGTCAAAAATTTTTGCCACCGAGGATATAATTTGTCTTTTTGTTATGGATATGGACTCAGTCGTGTATGAAAACTGGTCCGATATCGCATTCCATTGGATACCTAGTGGTTTTGTTGTACTTTCCTTTTCGAATATAAGGAAATTAGTGTAAATCAAATTTTCGTTGGGAATATTTTTGAGTATATTTGGGTGATTTGTCGTAATCTTTTTTATTGGAAACCCTGCGAATTTGAGTGCTTTTATTACCTGTGATAAGGCCTCGTGTGCTTGTGGAAGGCTGAGACTTCCAGACAAAATATAGTCTACATACGTTTGAGTTTTCAACACATCAATTGCCAGAGGGAATTCTAACTTTGTGTTGTCTGCCAATTTGTGGAGAGTTCGAATTTCTAAATATTGTGCACAGTTAACGCTAAATGTAACTGTTTTTAATTTGAAGTCGCGTAAAGGACTAGTGGTGGATCTTCGGAACATAATACGTTGAAAATCTTGGTCGTCTTTATGTACGCCTATTTGCCGATACATTTTTTCAACGTCCCCATTGAATACGTATTTAAATATACGCCAATTTAATATCAGAAGCATTAAATCTGGTTGGAGTGTGGGTCCCGTAAATAGGATATCATTTAGGGAATTCCCCGTACCAGTGGTTTTCGGGGTATTAAAGGCAACTCTTACTTTTGTTGTTCTTTTGTCTGGCTTTACTACTGCGTGATGTGGCAGGTAAAAGGAGTATATTTGCCGTTGACATTGTTCTCCACTGGGTTTACTTCCTCCATATGACCCAAATGGAAGTAATCTTCTAAAACACTATCATATTCAGATTTGAGTTCGCCTTTTTTAAGTAAGTTTCTTGCCATACTTAGAACCTGCTGAATTGCAGAGGTGCGAGAATGACCTAAGGCTAATGTGTTAAGAAATTGTTGCTTAAGTGGTAGCCGTACGACGTACCGGCCGTTTTCTGATCTAGTAGTTGTGGTTTTGTAAAAGTCCTCGCAATACTTATCTTGAGGGGTTGTGACTGATATGGGGGGGAGTTCTTCTAATTCCCAAAATTTTCTCAATTGTGAATTGAGGTACCCATTTGAGACTCCCTCAACTAGAGTTGTTAATGTTGTAACTGGTTCCGCAACTAGTCCACTTAGGACCCATCCGAAAATGGTATTTTGCGCCAGAAATGTATTTGTTATTTTTTCAATACCTTCGAGTATTATCTGTGGTATGAGCTCGCTGCCTAATAGAAGGTCTATTTAAGCGGGGGTGTTGCAGTTTGGGTCTGCTAGCTTTAGGTGTGAAGCCTTTTACTAATGCTTGCTATTTATATGATAGCTGGGTAATATATTGGTTAATTGCGGTAAGACAATAGCTTCTGCTTGTATGCGCTTATTCGCTTTGGGGTAAAAGAGGGTAATGGGGCAGATTTTATTTGAGTTTTGAACAACTCTTCCGCCCATTCCCGTGATTTCAAAATTGGCCAGTTTTGTTGGAAACTAGTTATAGCCTGTTTTGTGCCCTAGACGCTATAAATGATCGTTGTGATCCTTGGTCTATTAAGGCTCTGAGTTTAAACAGTTCACCGCGGTGTTCGATGGAGACTACTGCTGTGGGTAATAGTACCCTACTGTGATTTTCGCTATGTAGCGCTTGGGTTTTCAACGCCTTTGAGCAGAATGGTACTTCTTGGCAGTTTTCAGAATTTGTTGCGGCAACTAATCCTGTTGCTCGCTTTACGTTTGCATTGTTTGGGGGTGAGCTGGAAAAATTGGTTATATGTAACATTGAATGATGTCTTTTATGGCAATAAACGCAATTAAATTTGCTTTCGCAATTTTTAAGCGTATGCGCATGTGACAAACAGTTGGTACATAGTTTTTTAGTTCTTACGAAAGTGAACATCTTACGGATGTGAACGATTGATTTTTAAAAAAAGCTTCTATTTAAATTATTGTGGCTACTCTCTTGGGGTTTATTGAAGCTTCTACTAAGGTCGTTTTGAACGTTTTTCGTTCTGACTAGTTTTTTATCTACCCTTTCTGCAATTTTATATTGGGTAGTAAGAAATTCTTTCATTTGATGCCATGTTGGGCACTTTCTTCACGATGAGAGCTATTCTTCTTTTTCTTCTTTACTGGCGTAGGCACCGCTTACGCGATTATAGCCGAGTCAATAACAACGCGCCACTCGTTTCTTCTCTTCGCTGCGTGGCGCCAATTGGATATTCCAAGCGAAGCCAGGTCCTTCTCCACTTGGTCCTTCCAACGGAGTGGAGGTCTTCCTCTTCCTCTGCTTCCTGCGGCGGGGATTGCGTCGAATACTTTCAGAGCTGGAGTGTTTTCATCCATCCGGACAACATGACCTTGCCAGCGTAGCCGCTGTCTTTTAATTCGCTGAACTATGTCAATGTCGTCGTATATCTCGTACAGCTCATCGTTCCATCGAATGCGATATTCGCCGTGGCCAACGTGCAAAGGACCATAAATCTTTCGCAGAACTTTCCTCTCGAAAACTCTTAAGTTCGACTCATCGGTTGTTGTCATCGTCCAGGCCTCTGCACCGTATAGCAGTACGGGAATTATGAGCGACTTATAGAGTTTGATTTTTGTTCGTCGAGAGAGGACTTTACTTTTCAATTGCCTACTCAGTCCGAAGTAGCACCTGTTGGCAAGAGTAATCCTGCGTTGGATTTCCAGGCTGACATTGTTGGTGGTGTTTAAGCTGGTTCCAAGATAGACGAAATTATCTACAACTTCTAAGTTATGACTGTCAACAGTGACGTGGGAGCCAAGTCGCGAGTGCGACGACTGTTTGTTTGATGACAGGAGATATTTCGTCTTGCCCTCGTTCACTGCCAGACCCATTTCTTTTGCTTCCTTGTCCAGTCTGGACAAAGCAGAACTAACGGCGCGGGTGTTGAGGCCGATGATATCAATATCATCGGCATACGCTAGTAGCTGTACACTCTTATAAAAGATTGTACCTGCTCGATTCAGTTCTGCAGCTCGAATAATTTTCTCCAGAAGAAGATTGAAAAAGTCGCACGATAGGGAGTCGCCTTGTCTGAAACCTCGTTTGGTATCGAACGGCTCGGAGAGGTCCTTCCCGATCCTGACGGAGCTTTGAGTGTTGCTCAGCGTCAGTTTACACATCGCGGCATAGAGGCAGCTCCTTTTCGTGCTGTCGAAAGCAGCTTTGAAATCGGCGAAGCGGTGGTGTGTGTCGATTCTCCTTTCACGGGTCTTTTCCAAGATTTGGCGCATCGTGAATATCTGCTCGGTTGTTGATTTGCCAAGTCTAAAGCCACACTGATAAGGTCTAATCAATTTGTTGACGGTGGGCTTTAATCTTTCACACAATACGCTCGACAGAACCTTATATGCGATGTTGAGGAGGCTAATCCCACGGTAGTTGGCGCAGATTGTGGGGTCTCCTTTTTTATGTATTGGGCATAGCACACTTAGATTCCAATCGTTGGGCATGCTTTCGTCCGACCATATTTTACAAAGAAGCTGATGCATGCTCCTTACCAGTTCTTCGCCGCCGTGTTTGAATAGCTCGGCCGGCAATCCGTCGGCCCCTGCCGCTTTGTTGTTCTTCAGGCGGGCAATTGCTATTCGAACCTCTTCATGGTCGGGCAATGGAACGTCTGCTCCATCGTCATCGATTGGGGAATCGGGTTCGCCTTCTCCTGGCGTTGTACGTTCACTGCCATTCAGCAGGCTGGAGAAGTGTTCCCTCCATAATTTAAGTATGCTTTGGGCATCGGTGACTAGATCACCTTTGGGGGTTCTGCAAAAGTATGCTCCGGTCTTGAAATTTTCTGTAAGTCGCCGCATCTTTTCGCAGAATTTTCGAGCATTACCCCTGTCGGCCAGCTTATCAAGCTCTTCGTACTCACGCATTTCGGCCTCTTTCTTTTTCTGTCTACAAATGCGTCTTGCTTCCCTCTTCAACTCTCGGTATCTATCCCATCCCGCACGTGTTGTGGTCGATCGTAACGTTGCGAGGTAGGCAGCCTGTTTTCTGTCCGCTGCGAAACGGCACTCCTCGTCATACCAGCTGTTCTTTTGCACTTTCGGAAAACCAATGGTTTCGGTTGTAGCTGTACGTAAGGAGTTTGAAATTCCGTCCCACAGTTCCCTTATACCAAGTTGTTGACGTGTGCTCTCAGAGAGCAAGAGTGGAGGCCGAGTAGAAAATCGTTTCGCTGTCTGTTGTGATTGTAGGGTTTCGACGCCGAACTTTCCTTGTCTGTGTTGGCGTGCGGTTTTTGCTGCACAGAGGCGGGTGCAAGTCTTGGCTGCAACAAGATAGTGGTCGGAGTCGATGTTAGGACCTCGGAGCGCACGCACATCGGAATTTTACGACCGCTGTTCCAAAGATACCTTCTTTGCCCACCCTGGCGTTAAAGTCGCCAAGCACGATTTTGACATCGTGGCGGGGGCAGCTCTCATAAAAAGCATCTTTGGTCACTTCCGTCGGTTCGTGGGCGCAAATCAGCGATATGTTGAAGAACCTCGCTTTGATGCGGATTGTGGCTAGACATTCATTTCCCGGAGGGAATGATAGTACTCGGCGACGGAGTCTCTCTCCCACCACGAATCCAACACCAAACTTGCGCTCCTTTATATGGCCACTGCAGTAAATGCCACAAGGACCTACTTGTCTCTGTCCTTGTCCCGTCCATCGCATTTCTTGGACGGCGGTGATGTCAGCCTTTATTTTCACGAGGACATCAACCAGCTGGGCAGCGGCACCTTCCCAATTAAGGGACCGGACATTCCAGGTGCATGCCCTCAAATCATAGTCCTTAATTCGTTTGCCATAGTCGTCATCAAAAGAGGGGTCGCTTATCCGAGGCTGTTTAAACGTTTTCATTGGGGATGTTTTTTTACGTGGCGGGTTCCAAACCCAGCACACAACCCTATGCAGGGAGTGTTTCGCCTTCTCACGTTAGCTCGCCTTCAAACGGATGTTCTTAGGCTACCCAGAGGATACTTGGTCAAAGACCGGAAGTCGTGAGCTGCTTGAGTCATATGTAAAATAATCGTTTCTGGCCACTCCCAAGTGAATGGCGATCAGAGAACTTTCCTCAATTGCGTGAACTTCTACACATGACTCCATCCTCCTGACGAGAGCTATTGCTCCCACAAAAGTAACGATTTTTCTGGTAATGCAGCTGTGCATATATTTTCCAGAATGGGGTCCCAATTATCTGTGAGAATATTCTGTGTCGATAAAACCGACAAACAATTTGAAACCGTGGATTGAAGTTTTATGAATTCTTCACTGGTTTCTTTCTGAACTTTCGGTAGATTCACTAGTATCGTCACTTGCTTGTCGACCAATATTCTCTCGTTTTCGTAACGTGCTTTAAGAGCTTCGTAAGCAAAATTGAAATTTTCGTCTGTTTGACTATTACGCCTGCCTGACCTTTGGTTTTGTATCTGAGGTGATACAATTTCTGCGCTTGTGATAATTTAGGATGGTTTATGTACACAGCTGTAAACATGTCCCGGAAGGACGGCCACTGTTCATAACCACCATGAAATATATCTGTGTCGCATACTGGCACTTTAAGGTGAATGCCTGAACTTGCCTTTTGGGCTTGGCTTCGTGGCAGCTCTACTCTCGGTTGTGGAGTAGGTGCAGTTGCTCCTAATAGCTTTAGTTGATCAGAAATCATTGCCTTTGTGTCTTCGAACTGGTCTAGGCAGTGTTCATATTTGGTGTATGCCGAGGATTTAAAATTTTCTGGTAGATCTGAATCATCAGATTCTACGATTGCGTCATATGCCGCTTGGAGACGTGTCCAGAAGTTGTCTAAATTGTCTTTTTTGACTTCTAATACCTATTCAGAGTTGTCTTGAATCGATGAAGATGAAAACCGAGTGCAGTATCAAGTCAAACTGTCACTCTCAGCAATGAGTTTTGTATAAGAAATATCTTTACCCCTCTTTAGTTTTGTAGCACCTTGCTTTGAGCGTGTAGCTTCGCCGGTGTACATGGACTTTTTCTTCTGAAATCATCTTTAGAACTTTTAGGAACTGAGTTGTTTTAGATTCCTTTGAGCCTGTGCTCATTTAAAAGATGTATAGAATAAATCATAACATTTTAGTGAAAACTAGACTTGTATATGTTTAGAAAAAGTATATAAAGTATAGTATATAGTATATAAAATGTTGAAAAGAAGACTCTTTGTATTTAAGAGTTTCAAAAAATCAATAAAACCAACGGCTTTTTGATAAACCTGGATTTCAAAAATATTTTTGTATATGTATGTAATTATGATTAGACGAGAACTCTTTAAGGTAAATAAGAGTTTTGAACGAAATGTTTAGACGTGAACTCTTTTAAGTAAATAATAGTTTTCCAAATCCAATAAAATATTATACGTATAGAATATCACTTTAATCTGGTTTAATTGTTTATTGTTGACCGGAAATATTTTATATGCTTTATTTTTCTATATATATTTGTCTTATATATTTTTTGTGTCCAAATGTCCTATAGGGTATACCTATAGGTGGATATTTTATTTATTATGTGCTAATCAGCGCTCATTTTAGAGATCATTGCACTTTGTACATATGCATGTATGTACATATGTATTACGCTTTGGTTTTTTACACAATCCTGATTGTTTTTGTTGATCAGAAATCAAGGGGTATTGCGGGACATATGCCAATGTGGACTTTGAATATATTTTATACGCAATCCTTCTTGGTTTTGTTAGTCAAAATCCAAGGGGTATGGCGGAACATGTGCCAATGTGGACTTTGAAGCAATAAGCGTATCTACATATGTGACAGTACACTTTTTTACAAATATTTAATTAGGAAAAGTTGTTATAAAAAACCTTTTTTGTTATATAATTTGAACCCGATGTCGATATACTTTTCAGTATATATTGTATATATTGTATGTATTTATATGCGCACGCATGTGCATAAATATATACGCATGTATACAATATATGTATGTATATAAGTATGTTCGTATGAAAAACCACAAAAGAGAATTAACCGACCGCAGGCAATTTTCAAGTTCACTCGTTTTGATAATTGCGCCGCATATACATGTGTATGTATATACATAGGTTCGCAGTTACAAGAAGCCGCGAAAAGAGAATTTAGTAATATTTTAATTTTAGATGTATATGTATGTATATACATATATATATTAAAGTGGGTATGGTTAAACTAGTAAAAGAGCAAGTTGTGTTCTTTTTATGTTATAAAAAATATGTGTGACATATATGTATGTATGTATTTTATCTCCAATCTTATTTGCGCACATGTGTTTTTTGTTTTTTTTTTTGTTTTGCTTATGATGGCCATGGCTTGTTTTAAGCAATCCTGCTTATACTTGATTAAGTATAAGGGGTATTGCTGGAAAACTGTGCGAGTAAATACTTGAATACTTTATTGTTTTTTTTTTTTTTTGGGATAGTCTCTGTGTTATAACACAACGGTAAACATTTACCGGCAATCAATAATCCGCTATATACAGTACCAAACTGCTTTGTTTGCGGTTTCTCGGTTTTTACCGGAAAAAAACCCGATACCGAAAACAGTTTGGTAACGGTTTCTGTTTTTTTTTTTTCGTTTTTTAACCGGAGTTTTGGTCAGACTTTAAATTTAATTTTGTGAAATTAAATCATACATATACATATGTGTAAAATATACAAATTGTAAGGAAACGATACACCCACCTTGCTTTCCTCCAGGGGCTTTTGGGGAGAATATGAGCTTCGTATGTATCTGTTTGTGTGGGCCTTGTGCGTATGCCTGTGCTTGTGCTGCCTTCTTTTGTGTTCTTTTCTTTTCTAGTTGTGCTTGTATTTTTTTTTTTTTGGATGACGTTTTTTTTTCTTCGTTTTTTTTTTTCTCGTAGGTTATGTCACTGCACTATCACTTTATATGTATGCATGTATATCGCAGGTGTAATTATATATATTTATATGTTTTTTTACTCTGCTTTCTCTCTCTTCACTGCACTTTTTCGTCACCACACTTTTTTAGTTTTTCGCTTTTCTTTTCATTTCTGGGTTAGATTTGAAACCACTAACTCTTTACATACATATGTGTATTGTATAGTATGTGTATAAATTTTATTTATTTATTTATTATTATTATTTTTTGTTTTTTGATCACTGCACTTTTGTCACCACAATTCGTTTTAGTTTTGTAACAGCACTTGTATGTATATATACATATATACATGTTTTTTTTTCCAATATGTTGGCACCAACGGGTCTTGTTTAAACCGTGTAGGTCACCACCGTTGTTATCCCACAGTACATGTATGTATATATCATTTTGTTTTTTTTTTTGTTTAACTGTCACGTCACCACCGTTGTCTTTCCATAATTTTTAACACTTTTCAAGATTTTTAGCCCTTTTTTTTTTTTTTTTTTTTTTGTTTATTTGGTTATCGTGTTACCGTGACTGATTTTATTATATATATATATTTTTTTTTATTTATTTATTTATTTTTTCTTTTTTTTTTAATGAATTTAATGTTTAGGTATCACTAGTGCCGTCCGGTACGGCTCGAAGGACCATAGAAATTTGGGTAATAAAATTCGCGGCACTTACCCGTTGATTTGGCGACGTCTCTGCTAGCAAGAAACGCGAATTAAAAGCGGAAGAATGGCTGAATCTGGGATACGTATAAACGCGCGGATCGTAATCAAAAGAGACCGGGCGCCGTCTGTCAGTCCCTTTTGTTAATTGCGTCCGGTGTCGTCGTGTTTAGTGTAGACGATGAAGGTGTGTTGAGTGTGAGGTGGGGATGATGAATATGGTGTATGTAGATGTGGTGTGTATGTGTGGGGTGTAGTGATATTATAATTAGAGGGGGGCGCAGAAGCTCATTTAATCACTACTCGCATATCTAAGATTGTGGAATTCTTTCAAACGCACTGCCGTTATGGCTTAATGCCAACTTCAGCAATATGAAGAAGGCTAATTATCTTAAATATTTAGAGTTAATAATTTGAAGCAACTTAATATCGATTGCTAAATGTGTATATACAAGAATATCGACTTTATAAATAAATATAATATTGCGGAATTCTTCCAATTGCACTGGTCTCGGCTCTCTTTTGGCACGATATTCGCTCGATTGATCGGTTTTTTCGAGGTCGTAAGCATAGATCCAAGTCTCATCGCCAGTTATAATGCATTTCATGACCCCCAGGTAGTCGGAAAGCATCGTTTCACACACTTCAACGCGACGCCTTTTTTCCAAAAAATTCAATGTTTTCGATACCAGTCGAGATTTGACGCGCTTGAGGCCCAAAACATTCTTAAATCTTTGATTTGTTGAACGTGAGCTACGTCGGTTGAGGTTGATGGTCGCCCTGGACGCTCTTCGTCTTCAAAACGTTCACGGCCGGCTTGGAACTCATAATATCACTCGTAAACATTTTTTTTGGACATAGCCTCATCACCAAAGGCCTTCTGCACCATCCTCAACGTATATGCAGCAGAAAATTGATTCCGTAAACAAAATTTAGTGCAAATTCTCAGCCACCGCTACCATTCTTCGTGTGTGCACGTTATATAATGTACCACTTACTTTCTCACTGACTCCGCAAAGAAGAGTTTCGTAACGCAATGTTTCGCTTAAAATTATCACATGTGTATTTAATAGAATGATAAAAGTTACAATAAGCAATTTCCCTGGTCGAATACCAGTGGAGGAGTGAAAACTTAAGTTTGAAATAAAAAGGAATGAAATTGATTGACTCCCTGGTCGGATACCAGTGGAGGCTGTATCTCTAGGATTACACAATTCTAAAAAGGAGACACTCGAAAATTATGATGTTGATTGAATTGCTGCGCCGAAGAACGCCAGATGTAGAAAGATGTTTTAGCTGCGTGTCGAAGATCGCCAGATGTAAAAGGATGTTTTAGATGCGTCGAATAACGCCGGATGAAATAGAAAATTATGCTTTAGATGCGTCGAATAACGCCGGATGAATAGAAAATGATGTTTTAGATGCGTCGAATAACGCCGGATGAAATAGAAAATGATGTAAAATGCGTGCGGACTATCGCCGCATGAATAGAAAATGATGCTTTAGATGCGTCGAATAACGCCGGATGAAATAGAAAATGATGTTTTCGATGCGTGCGGACTATCGCCGGATGAATAGAAAATTATGTTCTAGATGCGTCGAATAACGCCAGATGAAATAGAAAATTATGCTTTAGATGCGTCGAATAACGCCGGATTAAATAGAAAATGATGTTTTAGATGCGTGCGGACTATCGCCGGATGAATAGAAAATGATGTTTTAGATGCGTCGAATAACGCCGGATGAAATAGAAAATGATGTAAAATGCGTGCGGACTATCGCCGGATGAATAGAAAATGATGTTTTAGATGCGTCGAATAACGCCGGATGAAATAGAAAATGATGTTTTCGATGCGTCGAATAACGCCGGATGAAATAGAAAATGATGTAAAATGCATGCGGACTATCGCCGGATGAATAGAAACTGATGTAAAATGCGTGCGGACTATCGCCGGATGAATAGAAACTGATGTAAAATGCGTGCGGACTATCGCCGGATGAAATAGAAACTGATGTAAAAAAATGTTTTTAACCGCGTGCCGAATATGCAACTAATATAACGTCCGCCGATGTGTACGTCTCGACCCAAGTGTTCGAAAAAAGCCACGCTGCTTTCAGGACGAGCCCTTTTTTGCTCGTTGGGCTGTGGAGAGTTATGGTGGGTTGATGTACGGCGTGTATTGGTGTGTGTGTGTGGGTGTAGACTGCGGCTTCCAACGATGTTGACGATGAGTGTGGTCTCCAAGTGTGGAGAGTGTGCCAGTGTTGCTTTTTGCGTGTCACAGAGTTGATTTATGAGGGGGCGGAACGCTAACTCATTTAGCCATCCCAGCCCCCCTAGGCGAATGTTCAGCCTAGTAGTCGCTGAAGCTGCTGCAACGTTGCCACAACGTTGCTGAGCCCGGATGTACGTCGATGGGGCGGCCTTTGATGGCGCCTTGTCGATGCTGCATTGCGCTAACGCCATAGACGGGAGTCCTGAGGAGGTGCAGGTGGAGCAGCGTGTGATGCTGCCTGCCACAGATGTGGCACAAAGCCCCTGAGTCACAGTCGTGAGTTGCGTGCGTGGGTACCAGACAATTGTGGCAATGCCCATGCGCCTGTACTATCTGCTGGCGTTGAATTGGTGACAACCCCTTGAAGAGCCCACAGTATTGCAGTCGGGGGGGGCGGCGACAAATGGGGCATCGTAAACGAAGGGGCTCCGCTGGTGATGACGGTGTTGTTGTTGGTGGTCGTACGATACTACGAGCGGGAAGTGACGGTGTTGTTGCAGTGGTTGTCCGAGGCGCCGGTGTTGGGGCAACCCCAGAACGGGGCACACTGATGGCCAATCGCAATGTTGGCGTTGGGGTTGCCATGCTTTCTGCATCCATGCTTGCCTGTATGGAGAAAAAGTTGTGGTTAGTTGCAACTCATTTCTACATATTATGCAATTGTGCGATTTGTAACCAACTTTATTTGGTTTGGCAGAATTTAGTAATCTACCCATTGTTTTGTAGCATCTTTATGACTTATCATATTTGCGATTGATTTTGGTTTTAGTTATTAGACGGATTTTTCAATTTCTGCGTGTCGGTATTATTGTACGGATTGTTTATTATGTGCATTTTCGTTATTATCTGCGGTTGGTAAGAAGCATAGTTTACCAAGCGGTCTCGTTAGAGTTCCGTTTTGAGTACGGAGATCAACTACTCGGATATGACCGTCGGAGCCGTGATGAAGCTTCTCTATGCGACCAAGCCGCCATTCTGTAGGGGGGAGACAATCATCGTGTATTAGGACAAAGTCTCCAAGCTTTGGCGCCTTTTCGGGAGTTTTCCAGCGGTACCTTTTGTGAAGGTCCTTTATATACTCCTCCTGCCATCGGCGGCTGAAATCATGATGGAGAATTTTAATTCTTTCCCATCTGTTTAGTAAGGAAAGCGACTCCACGCCTGGCTCAGGTATGGCCAGAAAGGGTGCTCCTTTGAGAAAGTGCCCTGGTGTAAGAGCTGTTAGATCTGAGGGATCTTGCGAGAGTGTCGTCAATGGCCGCGAATTGAGAACGGCTTCAATACGAACTAATAATGTTGTAAATTCTTCAAAGTTAAATTTGTAGTTTCCAGCTACTTTTTTAAAGTGGGATTTAAAGCTTTTTACCGCTGATTCCCATAAACCACCCATATGAGGAGCGCTTGGAGGGATGAACTGCCAGTTAATGCCTTGGGGAGAGTACTTTTGTACAATCTCAGGGACACTTGTTTGATAAAGTCCACGAATTGTTTTTCAGTGGCTCTTTGAGCTCCTATAAAGGTCTTGCAGTTGTCGCTCATGAGCTTTGACGGAAAGCCACGTCGTCCGACGAAGCGAGCAAATGCCGCGAGGAAAGCCTCCTTTGTCAGATTGGAACATAGCTCAAGGTGTGCTGCTTTTGTCGTAAAACAGACAAAGACAGCCACATAGCCTTTCATCAGGGTGGGAGACCTTAGCATGGACGCCTTTATTTGAAAAGGGCCAGCAAAATCGACACCTGTGATTGTGAAGGGCAGAGCAAAGTTGCAGCGTTCCGGTGGAAGTGCTGCCATAATCTGTGTTCGCATCTTTTTTTTATGCATAGTTCAGATCTTGCACGAAAAAATGCATTTCTTTATCTGTGGCTTGGGATATAAAACTCTTGGCGGACTATTTGTTGCATGAGGTGGTGTTCTGCATGTAATAATAGTACGTGGACATAATTGAGATATAATGTGGCAAATTGCGATCTCTCTGGTATAACAATGGGATGGCGTTCGTTATACGTTAGGCTTGAATTGACAAACCGCCCATTTGCACGAAGTAGACCCTTCGTATCTATGAATGGGTTTAGTACTAAGGGTGAGCTCTTTTTGTCAATTGGCTTCGATTCTCTTAGTAACCCCAGGTCGCGGCTGAAGTAGCGCGTTTGGGCTGATGCGATAAGAGCGACTTTTGCCTTTTGTAAGTCTTGGTGCGTCAATGTATCGCATTGGGGGCAAGTTGCTCCCTTCACCTTAAGTTTGAGTCGCTCTGCGAATTTGAGAATATAGGCAACTACGCTGAGTGCTCGGGGGAACGATGAAAATCGTTCAAGGATGTCATCATCATCCAATATTGTGTGGTAGGTGTCGATTTTTCGACCTTCGGGGGCAATTAGGTTGCGCATTGGCGATTGTGGCCAAGAATCGGGAGATTCTGTCAACCATCGGGGGCCATTCCACCAGAGGGTGGTGGTGGCAAGGTGCAGAGGTTTGCACCCTCTTTTACCTAGATCAGCAGGATTGTCAGCACTGGTTACGTGTCGCCAAGTGGCTGATCCCACTAGGTCAAGAATTTGAGACGTTCGATTGGAGATGTACGTCTTCCGTGCATGTGGTGGTTTTTCCAACCAAGCTAATACAATCTCGGAATCGGACCAGAGATATAATTTATTTTTCGCCATATTAAGTTGCGTTTGCACTATGGATGCTAGTTTGGCAAGTAGTAATGCACCACATAGTTCTAGTCGTGGTAGACTTATGGTTTTTAGAGGAGCCACTTTTGCTTTTGCAACTAGTAAGTCGCCTCATCACTTTGTGTGCGAACATATATAGTGGCGCAATACGCCTTTTCAGAGGCGTCACAAAAGCCGTGTAGTTCGACTTTGTGCTCTGGGACATAATTTACCCATCGTGGGATTTGTGTTTGTGTAATATCTTTGATATTGCTCGCGAACTGGGACCACTTTTCTAAACGAAGTGGTTTTACTTGCTCGTCCCAGTCGGTACTATCTAGCCATAATTCTTGTATCAGGATTTTGGCTTGTATCATAATTGGCGATAGCCATCCTGCGGGGTGAAAAAGTTTTGCCACAGAGGAGAGAATTTGGCGTTTCGTAATGGCGGATATTGCGGATATGGACTCAGTCGTGTATGAAAACTGGTCCGATATCGCATTCCATTGGATGTCCAGAGTTTTTGTTGTACTTTCCTTTTCGAAAATAAGGAAATTAGTGTCCAACAAATTTTCTTTTGGTATATTTTTTAATATAGCTGGGTGATTTGCCGTAATCTTTTTTAATGGAAACCCTGCGGATTTGAGGGCTTGGATTACTTGTGATAGTGATTCGTATGCTTGTGGAAGACTGTGACTTCCAGACAGAATATCGTCTACATACGTTTGTGATTTTAACACCTGGGTCGCCAGTGGAAATTCTGACTTGGTGTTTTCAGCCAATTCATGGAGTGTTCGAATGGCTAAGTATGGGGCACAGTTAACGCCAAAGGTCACTGTTTTTAGCTTGAAGTCGCGTAGTGGACTATTGGGTGATTTTCGGAAAATAATTCGCTGAAAATCTTGATCGTCTTTATGTACGACTATTTGTCTATACATTTTTTCGACGTCCCCGTTAAATACGTATTTGAATATACGCCAGTTTAGAATAAGCAGCATTAAATCAGGTTGGAGCATGGGTTCCGTAAACAGGATATCGTTTAGGGAATTCCCCGAGCTAGTGGATCTTGAGGCGTTGAAGACAACTCTTACTTTAGTTGTTTTTTTATCTGGCTTTACTACTGCATGATGTGGCAAGTAAAATGAGTAGTATTTGCCATTGATGATTTTTTCGCATGGACTTATTTCCTCCATGTGATCTAAATGGAGGTATTCTTCCAACACACCATCATATTCTGGTTTCAGTGCACCTTTTTTAAGTAGGTTTCTTTCCATACTTTGAAACTGCTGTATTACAGAGGTGCGAGAGTGACCTAAGGCGATTGTGTTGGGAAATTGCTGTTTTAGTGGTAGTCGTACGACATACCGACCATTATCTGATCTAGTAGTTGTGGCTGTGTAAAAATCCTCACAATACTGATCTTCAGGGGTTTTGATTGAAATGGGGGGGAGTTCTTCTTTTTCCCAAAATTTTCTCAATTGTGAATTGAGGTACTCATTCGAGATATTCTCAACTTGAGTTGTCATTGTTGTGACTGGTTCCGTAACTAGTCCACTTAGGATCCAACCGAAAATAGTCTTTTGTGTCAACAGTGTGTTTGAAATTTTCTCAATACCTTCGAGTATTATTTGAGGTATGAGATCGCTGCCTAATAGAAGGTCTATTGAGCGGGGGTGTTGCAGTTGGGATCTGCTAAATTAAGGTGTGAAACCTTTTCCCAATGCTTGCTATTTATATGATAGCTTGGTAACATATTGGTTAATTGCGGTAAGACTATAGCTTCTGCTTGTATTCTTATATCCGCATGGGGGGAAAATAGGGTAATGGGGCAGATTTTATTAGAGTTTTGAACTACTCTTCCGCCCATTCCCGTAATTTCAAAGTTGGCTTGTCTTGTTGGCAGATTTAGCCTATTTTGTGCCCTAGACGCTATGAAAGATCGTTGTGATCCTTGGTCTATTAGGGCTCTGAGCTTAAACAGTTCTCCTCGATGTTCGATGGAGACGACTGCTGTGGGTAGGAGTACCCTACTTTGATTTTCGCTGTGTAGCGTTTGAGTTGTTAATGCCTTTGAGCAGCATGGTGCTTCTTGGCAATTTTGAGAATTTGGCACTTCGGGATTTGTTGTTGCAACTAAACCCGCGGTTCTTTTGATATTTGCGCTGTTTGGGGGTAAGCTGGAAAAATTATTAATATGAAGCATCGAATGGTGTCGTTTATGACAATAGACGCAGTTAAATTTGCTTTCGCATTCTTTGAGTGTATGCGCATGTGACAGACAGTTTGTACAAAGTCTTTTAGTTTTTACGAAATTGTTGCGGTCCATAATATTCAATTTTTTAAATCTCTCGCAAGATTTGAGCTTATGCCCTCCTGTACATAGTTCGCATGATCGATATTTATTCTGTTCAGATGAGAACGATTGAGTTTTGAAGAAGCTTCTATTTAAATTGTTGTTGCCATTGGCTTGGGGCTTGTGGAAGCTTCTATTGAAATCTTGCTGAATACCTTTTGGTTTACTTGTATTTATTTTTTTGTCCACCCTTTCTGCGATTTCGTACTGGGTAGTGAGAAAATCTTTCATTTGTTGCCACGTTGGGCATTTTTTACGTGATGAGAGCGATTGCTCCCACAATAATAAAGACTTTTCTGGTAATGCTGCTGTGCATATATTTACCAGTATAGGGTCCCAGTTGTCTGTGGGAATATTTTGGGTCGATAAAAGCGACAAACAATTGGAAACAGTGGATTGAAGTTTGATATATTCTTCACTGGTTTCCTTTTGAATTTTTGGCAAGTTCATCAGAATTGTTATCTGCTTATCGACCAATATTCGTTCATTCTCGTATCTTGATTTTAAAGCTTCCCAAGCCATATTAAAATTGTCGTCATTTAATGCGAACTGTTTTACTATGACGCCAGCTTGACCTTTCGTTTTGTATCGGAGGTGATACAATTTTTGTGCATTAGATAATTTTGGGTGGTTTATGTAAACGGCTGTGAACATGTCCCGGAAGGACGGCCATTGTTCATAACCCCCATGAAAAATTTCTGTGTCACATGCGGGCACCTTGAGGTGGATGCCTGAACTTGCCTCTTGACTTTGTACTTGTGGCATCTCTACTCGCGGAAGTGGAGTAGGTGCAATTGCTTTAATTAGTTTAAATTGATCTGTAATCATTGCTTTCGTTTCTTCAAATTGGTCTAAGCAATTTTCATATTTGGCGTAAGCCGATGACTTGAAATTTTCCGGTAGATCTGAATCATTCTACTATTGCGTCATAAGAAGCTTGGAGACGTATCCAAAAATTGTCCAGATTTTCTTTTTTGATTTCTAATGCCGATTCAGAATTATCTTGAATCGGCGAAGATGAAAATCGAGTGCCGTATTTAATAAAACTGTCACTCTCAGCAATAAATTTACTGTATATAATGTCTTTCCCCCTTTTTGGTTTCGTAACACCTTGCTTTGAGCGTGTAGCTTCTGCAGGTGTACATGGACTTTTTTCGTCCGAAACCATTTTTTGAACTTTCAGTAGTTGTGAAGATTTAGATTCTTTGGAATCTGTGTCCATTTAGAACAAAATAAATTAACGAAATAAATTTTATTTTTTTTTTCAGTGTAAACTGATTGAGTTCGAATGAAATTGCTGATTGGAAAGCGAATTTTTCGTAAATTGGTAAAATTGTAAAATTTTTTTTTTATTTTATTTTATTGATCGGATTTAATTAAATAACGCGTTCGTTTTAATTAATTTGAAAAGCATAAAGGTATTAACGAATTTATTTATTATTATTTAATTGCTAAAAATGCAATATTTATTTTATTAATTTGTTTAGTGTTTGTATATCTTATAGGGTATACCTATAGACGAATCCTTTTGTATGTAGTACTTGCAACTGAGTGCTCGTATAAGAGATCAGTGTTTTTGTACATTCATATACGCAATCCTGCTTGTGTTTGCTTATAAAGCACAAGGGGTATTGCCGAAATGTGCCAATTTGGACTTTGAATATGTAAGTTAAGTTGTTCGTAATATTTAATTATTTGTTTATTTATGTAAATATATATTTTAATATTTTATGCTTTTTCTACCGAAAAGTTTTATAAGCATATAATATTTTTATGTACCCTCGTATTGTGCGTATTGACGTTACGTATAGTGTGTGTGAGTGTATATGCAAATGTGCATATATTGTTTCCTAGTGGAACGAGCGGAATTGAGAAACGAAAAAAGTATGTGCACTTCGGCTTGTAACTGTGCACTCTCTGTATATCCTGTAAATATGTATATGTACGAATTTATGTGAGTACAGTCTATTGGCATGTACTCAAATGCTCTTAAACGGTTGAGTTTATAATATAAATGTACGTATGCTCAAATTGGTGCATATACATATGTATGTAAATGAAATTTTTTTTTCCTATTCGGTTTTCTTTACCTTTTTCTTGGTTTTCTGCATATATATATGTATATATAATTGTTATTTGTTTTGCCGTTCGTTTTGCTTACTTATTTGAGGCAATCCTGCTTATGCTTTATCGAGCATAAGGGGTATCACCAGACATATGTGCAAGTAAAAACTTGAATTTTTCTTTTTTTTTTTTTATGTTTGTGGATATTTTGTGTTTTGAAACACGAAGGTAAGCATTAGCGGCCAATAAACAATCTTTATATATTATATTTGGATATATATATATAGTATATAAATATATATGTGTATAGATACATATGTACATAAATATATATGTACATATATAAATATTTTCATATACATATATTATCTGTTATGCCAAACCGTTTTATTTTCCGTATTCCGTTTTAACCAAAGGTTACTTATAACAGCTTGGCAACCGGTGTTTTTGCAAAAACAGTAAAATGAAATGAGAATAACTTTATGAGTTATTCTATGCAAGTAATTTTTCCCAAATTAAATAACCGAAATGAGAATAACTGGATGAGTTATTCTATGCAAATATATTAAATTTCACGCAAAGAATTTTTTCTTGTAATGATACATATGAATGTACAGATATGTACGTGTATGCAAAAATTGAAATAAAATATGCAATACTAAAGGGAATCGATACGACTCACCTTATTATCCGTCATGGAATTTTGGGGATTACTCTAGGCCAATGGATAATAGTTCCTATTCCAAATCCTGCTGCGATGGTTTCCTGGTGGTTGTTGTTGTTTTTGTTGGTTTTATTCGCGACCGTTACATGTATACAGTTTTATATTCGGGCCCGCTTTTTGTGTCTTTTTTTTTGTAGTAGAAACTACTTATTATTTGCACTTTCGCACTTTTTTTCTTTTCGAAAACACTTGTTTTTTGTTTTTTTTTTTTTTTTAATTTTATTTTCTCCTTTTTATTTCTTCGTCACTATGCTTGTGTGTAATTTACCTGTTTCACTGCACTTGTACTTGTGCACTTTTTCATTTTATTTTGTCACCAATTGTAAGATTTTTGTAAAATTTAATATTTCTAGCTTTTTATTTTCACTATAGGGCCATTCAGGATGGCTCGAAGGACCATATATAATGTACCACTTACTTTCTCACTGACTCCGCAAAGAAGAGTTTCGTAACGCAATGTTTCGCTTAAAATTATCACAAGTGTATTTAATAGAATGATAAATGTTACAATAAGCAATTTCCCTGGTCGAATACCAGTGGAGGAGTGAAAACTTAAGTTTGAAATAAAAAGGAATGAAATTGATTGACTCCCTGGTCGGATACCAGTGGAGGCTGTATCTCTAGGATTACACAATTCTAAAAAGGAGACACTCGAAAATTATGATGTTGATTGAATTGCTGCGCCGCAGAACGCCAGATGTAGAAAGATGTTTTAGCTGCGTGTCGAAGATCGCCAGATGTAAAAGGATGTTTTAGATGCGTCGAATAACGCCGGATGAAATAGAAAATGATGCTTTAGATGCGTCGAATAACGCCGGATGAAATAGAAAATGATGTTTTAGATGCGTGCGGACTATCGCCGGATGAATAGAAAATGATGTTTTCGATGCGTCGAATAACGCCGGATGAAATAGAAAATGATGTTTTCGATGCGTCGAATAACGCCGGAAGAAATAGAAAATGATGTAAAATGCGTGCGGACTATCGCCGGATGAATAGAAACTGATGTAAAATGCGTGCGGACTATCGCCGGATGAATAGAAACTGATGTAAAATGCGTGCGGACTATCGCCGGATGAAATAGAAACTGATGTAAAAAAATGTTTTTAACCGCGTGCCGAATATGCAACTAGTATAACGTCCGCCGATGTGTACGTCTCGACCCAAGTGTTCGAAAAAAGCCACGCTGCTTTCAGGACGAGCCCTTTTTTGCTCGTTGGGCTGTGGAGAGTTATGGTGGGTTGATGTACGGCGTGTATTGGTGTGTGTGTGTGGGTGTAGATTGCGGCTTCCAACGATGTTGACGATGAGTGTGGTCTCCAAGTGTGGAGAGTGTGCCAGTGTTGCTTTTTGCGTGTCACAGAGTTGCTTTTTGAGTGGTGTGTTGTGTGGTGTAGGGGTGTATGAGGGCGGAACGCTAACTCATTTAGCCACACGTAGTTATTTCGCTCTGTGACTTTCCTTTTTTGCTTGAGTTTAGCGTAGATTTTGTGTTCGCCATTCTTATTTCAGTGATTTCAATTTATTTTTCGTTTCGTATTAAATAATATTTCGATTCAGTGAGTGACAAAGTCATACACAATGGCCCCTGGGCCCCCTTTTTTAGGGGATAACAGATTTGCCCCGCTGGCTGTTAGCCCCCAACCAAAAAGGAAAAAACCAACTAAAAACTAATTTAACGTTTTTCCCGAGTTACCAAAAATACAAAAAGAAAACCCTAAATATTTGGTGATATCTTCACTTGAACCCAACAAACCCCTAACGAAATTCTCGTGTTTTGCAGTGCAAAAATCTCTACAAGTGATTTGCAATGACATCGTGTCTATATCTGAATTACGTGACGGCAGCCTCCTGCTTCTAGTAAAAAACGCCACGATCGCAAAAAAATTTCTTGATACCAAAAGATTAGCAGGCCTCTGTGATGTAGAAGTGAAATATCACACCAACCTAAACTCTACGAGAGGGTCAATCTTTGCACCATGCCTCAATGACATAGCCGAAGAAGAAATTATTGATAACTTAAGTGATCAAGGTGTGATCGCAGTTTTCAAATTTACAAAATTAATAATTAATAAAGCCCAACCAACTGGTGTATGCCTGTTAACATTTGACCGCTACCACCTACCTAGCTCTGTTCAAGTCTCGTGGCATTCAGCCCGTGTTAGGTTGTACATACCCAATCTAATGAGATGCAAAAAATGCCAATAGCTTTTCCATACAACCAAACGCTTCAATAATGCCTTCATTTGCGAGGCCTCCCCCCGCACGACCCCGAAGCTTGCACACGTAAATACTGCGTCAACTGCGCAAATGATCCCTCCTCCTCGTCAAATTCATGACCTAAATACACCCATTCTAAAGAAATATTACGCATCAAAACCGAAAGAAAATGCACTATGCGCGATGCAATAAAATTTTTTAACGAAAGTAATATAACACCTTTACCGATCACCTCTTCTAATTCATTTTCTACCATCCTCAAAGAAACATATGTACAGGAAAAGAGTAAAGAAATAAATGTCAAGCAACCTGTCAAAACTCCAAACATTACATATCCACAACAAAAAGCTGAATTACAATCATCAGTTCCTTCTACCTCCTCTTTCACTTCTAACTCAAACCCCACACAAATGACCATAGAAATGACTCCACCAATAAATCACTCAAAAACCAGTTTTAATGAATACTCGCCTACCAACAACAATTCAAGCCTAAGATCACAAACAAGCCTCTCTCCGCAATCAAACTTCACACAAACGATCTCAGATAATAATTCACTTAAAACTTACTCAGAAACCAACACTCACGAAAGCTCTTCTACTCAACCAAACACAGCTTTAAACTCACCGACAGAAATTAATTTAACCCATTCTAACTTCTTTCCCTCCGTATTTCTCAATAACTCAATTCTACAATTAAACTCTTCATTATCACCCAATACTGATATGACTAACTCAATAGAAAAAAAATAAAAATAAATAAATAAATTGCTTTAGCTCTTTCAGTTCTCACCAAAATATTCTCCATCTTACAGTGGAACATCAAAGGCCATTACATTAATTACGATCACCTTCAAATTCTAATTAAAGAATATAACCCATCTTTGATATCTCTTGCAGAAACCCATGTGGCATTCAATAAATCCGCCCAGGCCCCTAAACAATATCACAGCTACTTTCACAAACTGCCTTCCAACACTAATAAAAAGCAAGGCATTGGTGTACTTATTAAAAAGTTAATCCCTCATAAACTTATTGCTGTCAACTCAGATATTTCCTCTATAGTAATCGAAGTAAATTTAAGCTACAAATTCACCATTATCTCAAGTACATTCCACCTCAGCAGCATTTCACTGTTAGAGATATTAATAACATTTTGAACAGTTACAGTACGCCAATCATTCTGTTGGGAGATTTAAATGCTTGGAGCCCTATGTGGGGCTCACCCATCGTTAACAGAAGGGGCAAATCTGTTGAATACGTAATTTTATACAACAATCTAGTCGTTTTGAATGACGGTCAACCAACTCACTTAACCACGCATCAAACTCTTACCCATATCGATGTCATTGCCAGCTCTGCCTCATTGGCACCCAAACTTTCCAGCAAAACTCTTCAAGATCTCTATTGTAGTGACCACTTCCCTATTCTGACAACTTTTTCTTCACAACAACCTAACATTAAAGCCTCCCCAAAACCGAAGTTCATTTTGGAAAGAGCTGACTGGCGAAAATACCAATATTTGGCATCGCAGCTAAACCTACAACATCCAACCAGCATCAACAGAAACAAAGAAGCCTCTTCTATCCAAAAATGTATACGTTCGGCTGCCCATTATGCCATCCCCCAAACCACTAGGCGCCCTGTTAGGAAAGTTGTCCCGTGGTGGAACCAAGATCTCCAAAATTTTAGAAATATTAAACAAAATGCTTGGGAAATGTTCAAGAGAAATCGGTCTACAGCTAATCTCATCAGTTACAAAAAGCCAATGCCACCTTTAGGAGAAAATTGAATGAAGCTAAGCGCCCAAACTTTAACTAATAATATAAACCCATCTAGTAATTCAAAACAAATTTGGACCAATATCAAAATGCTTGTAGGACCCTACACCCCATCCCAAATTAAACTTTTGGTGGAAAATGGCAACTCTATTTCTCACCCATTCGAAATTGCAGATCGTTTTGCCTCAAATTGGTCCCAATACTCCAGCGACACAAACTTTACCAACATTTCGTATCCGGAAAACAGATATTTTAACTCAACATACCATTGTAATCCATCTCCCACAGCAAAAACACTAGAATTCCCAATAACATACGATGAGCTTAATTCAACACTCACTTCAATGAAAGGTAAAACCCCTGGCTTTGACCGGATTTCTTGAGACATGTTAAAAAATCTTCCAGTCGGACTTAACTTGGACCTTTATAACAAAGTTTTCGATAAAGGTGTGTATCCACAAACTTGGAAAACGGTCACAGTCGTTCCTATTCTCAAGCCTAACAAGTCAAATACATCCATTTCAAGCTACAGACCCATATCCTTAATTCCCTGTATGGGAAAGGTGATCGAAAAAATTATTTCCAAACGCATTATTTCATTAAAGATTTTTTAACGAACCAAAGACTAAGAGCCAAAACTAACAACATATATTCTAAGATTTTTAATTTTACTAACGGCGTCCCACAAGGATCGCCGCTTTCTGTAACGCTGTTTATTATAGCTTTCAATGCTATCAGTAACATTTTGAATAAGTATAATCATATTGATCATATAAGTTAACATAACTGAGTCAGCAAATTCACGTTCTCACGCTGACAGGTAAGGCACAGCGGTAGCGGCAAACTGCCAACGCAAGCGTCGGCGTCGTATCCGCTTCAATAACTCCACAACAACTGAGACAGGTGCAGGTTTAAGACATTTAGAATGTAAGTTTAGTTTTAAAGAGAGAACTCATCAGACAGGATGGTCTGATCAATAAAGCAATAATAACAAAAACAAGACGGTTATTTGTAATTGGCGCCGAATTATATGGGAATAAAAGAAATTAAAGTTCGTTAAAAAATAGTAAAAACTATTCGGGAACAAAAATTAAAGTTCGATAAAAAATAGGAAGAAAAACTATATTAACTATATAATAATTGTACGGACCATCAAGGAGGAGACGTCACAAAAAAAAGGAATCACGGACCAAAGGGGATCGAAAATTTCTACAAAAATTAAACAATAGAATTAAGATTCAAAAATATGTAAGTAGAGTGCAAAAAATATAGTATGTTGAATTGCTCTAATAAAAAAAGTAGATAAAAAAGAAAACTTGTGTTAAATATAAATGTAAATCTTTGCACGAGTTTTTGAGAAATAAATTTCGCGCAGGCCAGCTTATTGGAATCGGTTCTACTTCAAGCTCATGAGTGATCAGGACCTGGACAAAATATTTGAGAGACTTAACGGAATGTGCAACAATAGGGATAATACTGAGAATTGGTGGACAGAATATAGAGTGGCAGACAAAAGACAAGAAATGGCGCTGGAACCAGACCAATTAAGGGCATTAGTGGAAAGTGCAGTTTGTAGTGCACTTGCCACTCAAAGAGAAAATTTCGAACAAAAGCTTGCAATTATTAATCAACGACTAAATGACGTTAAAATCGACACACCGAACATAGAAACATATAGGGAAACAGAGATTGTACCCGGGATTAGATGTGAGGAGCCACTCGATATTTTAAAGTCCTTACCGGACTTCGACGGTAAGCAGGAGAATTATGTATCGTGGCGGCAGGCGGCACACACCGCCTACAAAGTTTTTGAGGGCTATGAGGGTAGCAGCAAACATTATCAGGCTGTTGCCATCATTAGGAATAAAGTTAAAGGCCCGGCCGACATGGTTCTGGCCTCATTTAATACCGTTCTAAATTTTAAGGCCATAATTAATCGACTCGATTTTAGTTATTCCGACAAACGACCAATTTACTTGATCGAACAGGAGATGTCAACTCTCCGCCAAGGAAGTTTGTCACTACTACAATATTACGACGAGGTAGAGAAAAAGTTAACCCTTTTAACTAACAAAACGATAATTACTTACGAAAAATCAGTTGCTGCATCACTGAACGAAAAATACAGAATGGATGCATTACGCGTATTTATTTCAGGGACTAAGAAACCCCTTAGTGATGTGTTATTCTCAGCCCGTCCTAAAGATCTACCTTCGGCTCTAGCGTTAGCACAGGAGGTGGAATTTATCCATGAGCGATACCAGTTCGCAGGCACATATGCCAGGAGCCTGGAAGACAAATCCCAAAGGCTAAATATAGAGCAATCTAGGCAAAAAGGTACAAGTAGTAGATATCAGACGAATGACACGTATCTTGCGAAAAATCCCCATTTTAACAGAACGCGGGACTTCAACAGCAGGACTCCGCCGAAACTAGAGCCAGTACAGCCAATGGACATTGATACCACGCAACGCTTCAGAGAACCTTCAGCACAACAGAAAAATAGTGGTTCTCATCTCGATATCCTAATAATCAAAATCAAAAATACGGACAGATAGTGAAGAGACCAAGTAATGATTCTGCAAAATTTTTTAGACAGGACTCCTTGTTACCGTTCATTGAAAGAACAGTTGCAGGGAGAAAACTAAAATTATTGATTGATACGGGGGCATCAAAGAACTATATAAAGCCTCTAAAAGTGCTTAAGCACATAGCACCTGTCGAAAATTCTTTCTTGGTAAAGTCAATCCATGGCTTTACTCACATTAAAGAAAAATGCACGGTAAACCTTTTCGACACAAACAGTACCTTTTTTATTCTCCCGTCTCTTTCAACGTTCGACGGAATAGTAGGTCTGGATTTGCTAACGCAAACAAACGCAACAATAGATCTAAAATCAAAAAGAATAATAACTAATAATGGCTCAGAAGAAATAAAGTTTTAAAGTGTGCAAATGTGAATTTCACACGAGTAGA
Organism: Bactrocera correcta; assembly: GCA_027475135.1. NCBI lineage: Eukaryota > Metazoa > Arthropoda > Insecta > Diptera > Tephritidae > Bactrocera > Bactrocera correcta. The sequence continues at coordinate 22,669,441 of CM050322.1, forward strand.
GGACAGAGAAGTCCCCGAGGTTGTAAAGGGCAAATTTCAGAAAATGGTGAAAAATTTATTACGCTTTTTTTCTGATCCTAATGAGGCCCTACCATTTAACACAAATATTGTCGCCACTATTCGCACCGAAAGTGACGACCCAGTGTATTCTAAGCTATACCCTTATCCAATGGGTGTAGCGGATTTCGTGAATACTGAAATTCGCGATTTACTAAGAAATGGTATTATCCGACCGTCTAGGTCACCATACAACAACCCACTATGGGTTGTAGATAAAAAAGAAATGGACGCACAAGGCAATGTGAAGAAACGTCTTGTAATAGATTTCAGAAAATTAAACGAAAAAACCATAGATGACAAATATACCATCCCCAATGTAACCGTAATACTATCAAATCTAGGAAAGGCCAAGTATTTCACAACACTCGACCTGAAATCGGGCTTCCACCAATAACTCTCGCAGAATCCGATAGGGAAAAGACCGCTTTCTCGGTAGGCAACGGAAAATACGAATTCTGCAGGCTTCCTTTTGGATTGAAGAATGCGCCCAGCATTTTTCAAAGGGCTATCGACGACGTACTGAGAGAACAAATAGGAAAGTCCTGTTACGTTTGCGTCGATGACGTTATTATCTTTTCAGAAACCGAAGAAAAACATGTCGAGCATATCGAGTGGATGTTAAAGAGGTTACATGAAGCTAATATGAGAATTTCGCGCGAGAAATCACAATTTTTTAAGGAAAGCGTTGAATACTTAGGCTTTGTTGTGTCTAGGGGAGGCATTAAAACGAGCCGCAGCAAAGTAGATGCTATACATAATTACGAGAAGCCCTTTCTAGGTTTAGCAAGCTACTATCGTTGCTTTATTAAGGACTTTGCGGCAATAGCAAAGCCTTTAACAGATATTTTGAAAGGAGAAAACGGCAAGGTTAGCGCCACACAATCGAAAAAGATTAAAGTGGAATTAGACGAAAAACAATCACTTGCTTTTAACAAATTGAAGGAGGTCCTTACATCGGAGGATGTTATGTTACTCTACCCAGACTTCAGGAAGCCATTTGATCTAACGACAGACACTTCATCTTTGGGTATAGGGGCAGTACTGCCACAAGACAATAGGCCAATCACCTTATTTTCAAGGACTTTGAAAGATCGTGAGAAAAACTTTGCAACTAACGAACGCGAGTTACTTGCCATAGTCTGGGCCCTAAAAAGCCTTAGAATCTATCTCTATGGCGTTAAAAATTTAAACATTTTTACAGATCATCAGCCACTTACGTTTGCGGTTTCAGACCGAAACCCAAATGCCAAAATTAAACGCTGGAAAGCGTTTATCGACAAGCACAACGCTAAAATTTTTTACAAACCGGGCAAGGAAAATCATGTTGCTGACGCGCTATCACGACAGAACATCCACGCTCTAGAGGAGGATGCCCAATCAGATTTGGCTACAGTCCACAGCGAAATGTCACTATCCTATACGATAGAAGGAACTGAGAAACCATTAAATTGCTTCCGAAACCAAATCGTGTTAGAAGAAGCAGACATGACTTTAAGACGGAATTTCATATACTTTGGCAATAAAACTCGTCATATAATTCAATTTACAAATAGGAAGCACCTTATTGAAGAGATAAAAATAGCTCTAAACCCAAATGTGGTAAATGCCATACATTGCGTTCTACCAACATTGGCCAGCATACAAGATGAATTAGTAAGGAGTTTTCCGTCAACAAAGTTTTGGCACTGCAAAAACATGGTGTCTGATATTGTCAACAAAAACGAGTTGTTGCTGAGCACAATCGAGCTCACAGAGCAGCCCAGGAGAATATTAAACAAATCCTCTGCGATTACTATTTCCCAAAGATGACAAATTTGGCGAATGAAGTTGTCGCGAATATGTAGGATCTGTGGTAAGGCCAAATACGACAGACACCCATGTAAGCAGGAACATGGTGTAACTCCAATCCCCTCCTATACCGGGGAAATGTTGCACATTGATATCTTTTCGACAGATAAAAGTACTTTCTTACCTGTCTGGACAAATTCTCAAAATTAGCGGTGGTGCAGCCTATACCTTCTCGAACAATTGTGGATGTAAAGGCCCCAATCATTCAGTTAATGAATATATTTCCAAACACAAAAACAATTTATTGTGATAATGAAGCTTCTCTAAATTCTGAAACGATAACCACATTGTTGAGGAATAGTTTTGGTGTGGACATCGTAAACGCACCACCCCTTCATAGCACCTCGAACGGGCAGGTTGAATGCCTCCATAGAACACTTTTGGAGATAGCCAGATGTTTGAAACTGGACAGAAAAATTAACGAGACGAGAGACCTCATATTAATGGCAACAACTAAATACAATCGAACGATTCACTCGGTGACCAATATGAAACCAATCGAAATACTTCACGCCAACCCAGCCGAACTGAGGAATGAGATAACCATGAAAATAATGAAGGCTCAACAAGTACAAATGGATAGGAATAACCCCTCCAGACGGAATAGAGTATTTGACGTGGGGGAAAGAGTATTGGTAAAGACTAACAGACGACTCGGAAATAAATTAACCCCTTTTATATGTTGAGGAGGAAGTTGAAGCAGACTTGGGAACCACGGTTCTCATAAAAGGGAGGGTGGTCCACAAGGACAACCTAAAGTAAGGGAAAATTCTTAGCATATTTTAGAATTCTTTAAATAATATAGGGTAAATTATTTAAGCTTCTTTCACACTATCTTTCAGGATACTGATTGCGATACTTCTTATTCAAACGACGACGGCAAAATTGACCGACTATTCGACTTCCGACTACATACCGATTCAGGATGGTGACGCGACGATTTGGGAGGAATTTGGCTATCTAAGGCATACAACTAATCTTACAGTATACAAGGGAATAGGTGAGGAAACCAAAGGCTTAACAACGCAATTCCCTCTATCCCATATGAGAATGTTACTCGACGCAGACATTGCACATATAAAGGTGTTTCTGACAACACTGGACATCCATCACAGGCAGGCTAGGAGCATTAACGTTTTGGGTACTTCCCTAAAGGTTATCGCAAGTACGCCTGACTTTGACGATTTCGAAAACTTAAAGTTCCGACAACAGGAACTCGTAGACTCAGAGCGACATCAGGTAGAAATAAACATAAGGATACAAGAAAAGATAAATGAACTGACGGAAACGGTTAACCACATCATTAAAAACTCAAAAGCTGGACAGATCGACACTGGTCACTTGTATAAAATATTGTTGCTTGCAAGAAATAGGATCATTATAAATGAAATTGAAACTTTAATTTCAACTACTACCCTTGCAGAGATAGGGATAATAAATCCCATGCTGTTAAACTCAAATGATATAAAAACCATTATTGAAATGCACTCTACAAACACAACTATCACTGATTTAATGGAGGTATCATATATTAAGGTTCTATTAGACGGTAATCTTCTACATTTTATTATCAAATATCCCAAGCCAGTACTAGTCTGTAAGAAAATTATTATTTTTCCTGTCCAACACAACGGAACAATCCTGCACCTTGGGAATGACAACAATGTTGCCGATTGTCATAATCAAATTTTGGCGATTGGCAATTGCAGCGCAATGCTCACATCAACGTTTTGCAAAAAATTACAGCATCCAACGTGCGCGCAGCAGCTTCATTCTGGTAATGTTGCCCACTGCAGCACTCGCCCTAACCACCTTGAACCAATTATGGTGGTCGATGATGGCATAATCATCATTAACTATAATACCGCTTTAGTCAAGACTACCGCAGACACCGAGAAGACCATAAAGGGAACTTATTTACTTTCCTGCGAAAATGAAATTCAAATTAATGGATCCTACTTCAAAAACGTAAACGGCATGTTTAAAAAATTACCAGGATCAGCAACGACGGCGCTCCTCAATATCACCAGTCATCAAGAGATTTTGAGTCTTCCATACCTTCACAAGATGAGTATGGAAAACCTGCGTTTTATCGGGAAAATCGAAGGGAGGACTATGATGGGATCAACGATATCAGGTCTCACTAGCATTGTCATACTAATTACCTGTTATGGTCTAATTAAACTATACCGAGAGCGAAAAAGAAGACTCAAATCCCAGAATCTTCAGAACGTCATAAACAATCTTAAGAAGTCCGTGGACGGCCTTCATTTAGAAGGGGAGGAGTTAACATAAGCTGCCTTTTGCCAACGATAAAGTCCGCGCGTGGCCTGAGTCAGCAAATTCACGTTCTCACGCTGACAGGTAAGGCCGCTGTGCAAGCGTCGGCGTCGTATCCGCTGCAATAACTCCACAACAACTGAGACAGGTGCAGGTTTAAGACATTTAGAATGTAAGTTTAGTTTTAAAGAGAGAACTTATCAGACAGGATGGTCTGATCAATAAAGCAATAATAACAAAAACAAGACGGTTATTTGTAATTTATAGTGTATGCTGATGATGTTCTTATATTTACTAAGATAAAAGATTTAAATATTGTAAAAAAACCACTTTTCCGAGATCCTCCCCGATATCTCAGACTGGTCTGAACTATCAGGAGCCCAATTATCATTCAAAAAGTGTAAGATATTCCACACGTGCAAAAAACTCAGTTGTAACAGTATAAGTTTTAGTTTCAATAATACAATTAATTAGACTTAAATACTTGGTGTATTCTTTGATAGAAAACACACTTTTAAAGTGCACTGTAACTATATTAGAAACTGTTTAATTTCTCGTTTGAATATTGTAAAGTATCTATCATCCAAACGTAGTTTAATTCATAGTACCACCCTCGTAAACATCACTAAATCTATTATATTATCAAAAATTGACTACGGTCTTCCAGTTTACGGTAATTGTGCCAAAAATAACATCAAGCTTATATCCGGTCCCTATCATATGGCCATTCGCAGAAGTCTTCGTGCATTTCCGACGTCACCTACAAGTTCTTTGCTTACGGAAGCCGGTGTTCCTTCAATCGAGGAGAGGGTGTTACAAAACTACATCCGATTTTTTCCTAAACTGCTAAACTGTAAGAACAAAATTTTGTACGGAACTATAAAAAAGGTGGTCAACTACAAACGCAGTTTCAGCATCGAATCGGGAATAATGAGATGTTTGAATCTAGCAAAAGAAATTGATCTCACTACTCGCCTTCAATTAGCTACAAACAGCGCATCGCCGCCATGGCTCCTGAGTAAATCTTCGTTTGTTACTAACCTAATGCAATACCCGAGGAACTCAACTAACGCATCTACCTACCACCAACTTTTCTATGAAGCAACACGTCCACTTGTATCGAGTTCGTGGATATGTTTATATATAGATGGTTCAAAAACGGAACATGCAACAGCTTTTGCAGTGGTAAAAGAAGACGGTTCTACCATATATTCCGGTATACTTCACCTCTGCAGCTCAGTATTCTCTGCCGAAGCGTCAGCAATTCTTGAAGCAGTGTCATACGCAGTAAGAAGCAACCACAAATACCTAATTTGTACAGATAGCAAGTCGGTAGTCTCAGCCATTCAAAATGTAAATAATCACAACATAATTATTCCAACTACAAGAGATCTGTTAATCAAAAAGGAGCACCAAATTAAAATAATGAGGGTACCAGGCCGGATTACCTGGCAACGAAGAAGCAGACGCCAGAGCCAGACTAGCCACAAAAGAACCTCTACATTTATACCCTTATTTAGATAAGTCGGGCATACTCCGCTTAGGTCTAGATTTCGTCAAAGTAATGAAAGGCACATTACTTTGGCTCAGAATCACTATTACGAGACCATCAATCCAGCAGGTGTTAAACCAACCTTTCCTATTACATACATGCTCATACCACGATGCCCAAACTTTCACCCGTCTTCGCATCGGACACACAGTTTTGACACACGAACACCTCCTCAAGGGTACGAATCCACCACCATGCCTCCTATGCAATGCAAATGCTACATCAGTGGATCACATTTTGCTAAGCTGCGCTGCACTTGCTGCACACAGGCTCACCACCAATTCAAAACAATTACTAAAAAATATCAATGCTGCTAACATAAGACTAATAAATCAATTTTTATTAAAATGTAAAATTAAACATCTTATATAATTTAAATAGCAACATGTACAAGTATACTGCACCCTAATTCAATTATCACTATTAAGTATAAATAATTTTAAAAATAACTATATTGTAAAGAAATAGGTAAGCCGAAAGCCTTAGTAGCTAGTGCTTCTTTCCAATCAAAATGTAAAATAATAATTGTATTACTATTTTACATCTAATAATAAATAAAATAAATTAAGGCAAATTCTTTGCTCAACAAATTTCGACATCGCAAAAAACCAAAAACTCACTTTTAGCAGCTCACAAAACGCTACGTATCTCAAACACTAATGAACATTTTGACATGAAATTTGACATAAATGTGACTGACAGTACTACCAACCTAACAAAAAAAAAAAAAAACAATAATTCTCCAAATCCTTCGACGAGCGCATTTTAAAATTCAAATCTCTTATTTCCATATTTTTTGGGCACAGTAGTATACCTAAATATAAGATTGTGGAATTTTTCCAAATGCACTGCCGTTATGGCTTAATGCTAACTTAAGTACGATGAAGAAGGCTAGTTAACTTAAATATGTAAACGTAATGACATGAAGCAACTCCATATCGACTACTAACTGTGTTTATACAATAAAACCGAATTTAAACTTAGATATAAAACTGGGGAATTCACAAGAAAATTGATTTTATACCTACATATGTGATTGTGGAATTCTTAAAAATGCACTGCGGGTATGACTTTATGTCAACTTCAGTAAAATGAAGAAAGTTAATTAGCTTAAATATGATAAACTAATGATTTAAAGCAACTTTAAATTGCAAAATGTGTATATACAAGGAAATCAACTTCATACCTAAATGAAAGGTAGTGGACTCCTTCCAAATACACTGCCGGTATGGCTCGGTGTGAATTTCAGTTAGATGAGGAAGGTTACTAAACTTCAATGTGCTAAACTAATGATTTAAAGCAACCCAATATCAGTTGCTAAATGTGTATATACAAGAAAGTCAACTTTATACCTTAATTAAAGGTTGCGGAATTCTTCCAAGCGCACTGAGATTATGGCTTAATGCCAACTTTAGTAAGGTGAAGTAGGTTAATTAACTTAAATTCTATGTGAATTTAATAATTTGAAGCAACGCAATATCGGTTGCTAACTGTATATATACGAGAAAATCGACTTTATAAATAAATATAATATTGTGAAATTCTTTCACCTCAGTAAAATGAAGAAAGTTTATTAGCTTAAACTAATGATTCAAATCAACTCAATATCGATTGCTAAATGTGTATATATATACAAGGAAATCAACTTCATACCTAAATATAAGATAGTGGTCTTCTTCCAAATACACTGCCGGCATGGTTCTGTGTGAATTTCAGTTAAATGAGGAAGGTTACTAAACTAAAATCTGCTAAACTAATGATTTGAAGCAACCCAATATAAATTGCTGAATATGTATATACAAGAAAATCAGCTTTATACCTAAATATTAACTTATGGAATTCTTCCAAAGGCAGTGCCGTTATGGTTTAATGCCAACCTTAGTAAGTTGAAAAAGGCTAGATAACTTAAATATGCAAGGCTAATGATTTGGAGCAACTCAATCTCGATTGCTAAATTTATATAAATTAATTAGAATGCAAGTTTTTACTTATGGCGATGTTGCTCGCTTTATTGCTGATTACTAATTAAATTTTTACAATTAGGTGTCATTACTCTTAGCCTAAGCCCAGTCTCTTCTCTGCGTTGTTGTTATTTTACTCGTGCCCAGTCGAACTGAGGAGTTGTTGTTAGGTGGAGTAGTTTAAGGCGGCCAAACTCAACTGTTGCTATGTTCGAATCATTGATTGCTTCGCGCAATGACTCAAAATGGTGAGGTGTGTTGATGCTTTGGTAGGACGCCTGTTTTAGCGGGAACATGTTACTAAGAGGCCGTTTCTTGATCTTAACCCTTAGGTAAAACAAAAGATTTGATCTGGTTACTTAAGTTCGTTAATCAGTATGGTAAACATTATATTTACCTTTGTTATCTTAACTTAAAAATCGATTTTATACCTAAATAAAAAATTGTAGAATTCTTCCAAACGCACTGCCGTTATGGCTCTATGTCATCTTCAGTAAGAAGAAGAAGGTTAATGAACTTAAATGTGCTAAACTAATGATTAAAAGCAACTCAATATCGATTGCTAACTGTGTAAAGACAAGAGAATCAGCTTTATACTTAAATATTAGATTATAGGATTCTTCCAAAGGCACTGCCGCTATGGCATTATGTCAATTTCAGTACGATGAATGAGGTTAATTTACGTAAATATGTGAAGATAATGATTTGAGGACACTCAATATCGATTGTTTAATGCGTATATACAGGAAAATTTTTAGTTAGACAAGAAAATTAGCTTTATACTTAAATATTGGATTATAGAATTCTTCCAAAGGCACTGCCGTTATGGCTTTATGTCAATTTCAGTATGATGAATGAGGTCAATTTACTTAAATCTTCTTCTTCTTTACTGCCGTAGACACCGCTTACGCGATTATAGCCGAGTCAAAAACAGCGCGCCACTCGTTTCTTCTCTTCGCTACGTGGCGTCAATTGGATATTCCAAGCGAAGCCAGGTCCTTCTCCACTTGGTCCTTCCAACGGAGTGGAGGTCTTCCTTTTCCTCTGCTTCTCCCGGCGGATACTGCGTCGAATAATTTCAGAGCTGGAGTGTTTTCGTTCATCCGGACCACATGACCTAGCCGGCGTAGCCGCTGTCTTTTAATTCGCTGCACTATGTCAATGTCATCGTATATCTCGTACAGCTCATCGTTCCATCGAATGCGATATTCACCGTGTCCAACGCTCAAAGGACCCTAAATCTTTGGCATAACCTTTCTCTCGAAAACTCGTACCGTCACCTCTTCATTTGTGGCCACCGCCCAAGCCTCTGCACCATATAGCAGGACGGGAATTACTTATAGAGTTTGGCTTTTATTCGTCGAAAGAGGACTTTACTTTTCAATTGCCTACTCAGTCCGAAGTAGCAGCTGTTGGCAAGAGTAATCCTGTGTTGGATTTCCAGGCTGACATTGTTGGTGGTGTTTACGCTGGTTCCAACATAGACGAAATTATCTACAACTTCAAAGTTATGACTATCAGCAGTGACGTGAGAGCCAAGTCGCGAGTGCGACGACTGTTTGTTTGATGACAGGAGATATTTCGTCTTGCCCTCGTTCACTGCCAGACCCATTTGCGTTGCTTCCTTGTTAAGTCTGGGGAAAGCAGAACTAACGGTGCGGGTGTTGAGGCCGATGATATCAATATCATCGTCATACGCCAGCAGCTGTACACTCTTATAGAAGATGGTACCTTCTCTATTTAGTTCTGCAGCTCGAATAATTTTCTCCAGCAGCAGATTGAAGAAGTCGCACGATAGGGAGTCACCTTGTCTGAAAACTCGTTTGGTATCGAACGGCTCGGAGAGGTCCTTCCCGATCCTGACGGAGCTTTGAGTGTTGCTCAACGTCAGTTTACACAGCCGTATTAGTTTTGCGGAAATACCAAATTCAGACATCGCGGCACAGAGGCAACTCCTTTTCGTGCTGTCGAAAGCAGCTTCGAAATCGACGAAAAGGTGGTGTGTGTCGATTCTCCTTTCAAGTGTCTTTCGTCGGCTGTTGATTTGGCAGGTCCAAAGCCACACTGATAAGGTCCGATCAGTTTGTTGACGGATAATCTTTCACACAATATGCCCGACAGAACCTTATATGCGATGTTGAGGAGGCTAATCCCACGGTAGTTGGCGCAGATTGTGGGGTCTCCTTTTTTATGGATTGGGCGTAGCACTTAAATTCCAATCGGTGGGCATGCTTTCGTCCGACCATATTTTAAAAAGAAGCTGATGCATGCTTCTTACCAGTTCTTCGCCGCCGTGTTTGAATAGCTCGGCCGGCAATCTATCGGCCCCTGCCGCTTTTTTGTTCTTCAGGCGGGCAATGGAACGTCTGCTCCATCGTCATCGATTGGGGAATCGGGTTCACCTTCTCCTGGCGTTGTGCATTCACTGCCATTCAGCAGGCTGGAGAAGTATTCCCTCCATAATTTAAGTATGTTTTGGGCATCTGTGACTAGATCACCTTTGGGGGTTTTAAAAGAGTATGCTCCGGTCTTGAAACCTTCTGTAAGCCGCTTTTTTCGTATAATTTTCGAGCATCACCCATGTCGGCCAGCTTATCAAGCTCTTCTTACTCACGCATTTCGGCCTCTTTCTTTTTCTTTCTGAAAATGCGTCTCGCTTCCCTCTTTAGCTCTCGGTATCTATCCCATCCGTGGTCGTGGTCGATCGCAACGTTGCGAGGTAGGCAGCCTGTTTTCTCTCCGCTGCGACACGGCAATCAATGTCCTACTAGCTGTTCTTTTGCACTTTCCGAAAACCAATGGTTTCGGTTGCAGCTGTACGTAAGGAGTTTGAAATGGCGTCCCACAGTTCCCTTATACCGAGTTGTTGACGAGTGCTCTCAGAGAGCGGGAGTGCAATCCGAGTAGAAAATCGTTCGGCCGTCTGTTGTGATTGTAGCCTCTCGACGTCGAACCTTCCTTGTGTTTGTTGGTGTGCGTTTTTTGCTGCACAGAGGCGGGTGCGAATCTTGGCTGCAACAATATAGTGGTCCGAGTCGATGTTAGGACCTCGGAGCGTACGCACGTCTAGAACACTGGAGACGTGTCTTCCATCTATCCCAACATGATCGATGTGGTTGGTGGCTTTTCGATCCGGAGACAGCCAGGTAGCTTGATGTATTTTCTTGTGCTGGAATCTAGTACCACAGATAACCATATTTCGGGCCCCGGCGAAGTCAATCAGCCTCAACCCGTTTGGGGATGTTTCCTCGTGGAGGCTGAACTTACCGACCGTCGTACCAAAGATACCTTCTTTGCCCACGCTGGCGTTAAAGTCGCCAAGCACGATTTTGACATCGTGGCGGGGGCATCTCTCATAGGTGTGCTCCAAGCGCTCATAGAAGGCATCTTTGGTCACATCGTCCTTCTCTTCAGTCGGGGTGTGGGCGCAAATCAGCGATATGTTGAAGAACCTCGCCTTGATGCGGATTGTGGCTAGACGTTCATTCACAGGAATGAATGATAGTGCTCGGCGACGGAGTCTCTCTTCCACCACGAATCCCACACCAAACTTGCGCTCCTTTATATGGCCACTGTAGTAAGTGTCACAAGGACCTGCTTGTCTCTGTCCTTGTCCCCTCCATCGCATTTCTTGGACGGCGGTGATGTCAGCCTTTATCTTTACGAGGACATCTACCAGCTGGGCAGCGGCACCTTCCCAATTAAGGGACCGGACTTTCCAGGTGCATGCCCTAAATTCGTAGTCCTAATTCCGTTTGCCAAGGTCGTCATCAAAAGGGGGGCTCTCATCCGAGGCTGTTGTTTAATTTTGATTGGGGGTGTTTTTCACGTGGTGGGTCCCAAACCCAGCGCACAACCCTATGCAGGGGATGTTTCGCCTTCTTACTTTAGCTCGCCTTCAAACGGAAGTTCTTAGGCTAACCAGCTAACCAGAGGATAATTGGTCAAAGACCGGAAGTCGTGAGCTGCTTGAGTCATATGTAAAAGAGTCGTTTCTGGCCACTCCCAAGTGAATGGCGATCAGAGAACTTTCCTCACTTGCGTGAACTTCTACACATGCCTCCAGCCTCCACATAAATATATGAAGTTAATTATTTGAGGCAACTCAATATCGATTGTTTAATGGGTCTATACAAAAAAATCTACCTAATACCTAAATATCAGATTGTGGAATTCTTCCAAGCTCACTGCCGTTTTGGCTCTGTGTCAATTTCAGAAAGATTGAGAAGGCTAATTAACTTAAATATGTGAAGTTGATGATTTGAGGCACCTCAGTATCGATTGCTAAATGTGTATATGTGAGAAAATCGCTTTTATAATTAAACATAAGATTGTAGAATTTTTCCAAAAATTTTGATTTGTGTTAAATAAATTAACTTAAATATGTAAAGCTAATGATTTGAAGCAACTCAATATCGACTACTAACTGTGTTTATACAATAAAATCGATTTTATGCTTAAATATAAGCCTGTGGAATCCACAAAAAAATTTATTTTATATCTAAGTATAAGATTGTGGATTTCTTCCAAACGCACTGCCGTTATGGCTTAATGCCAACTTTAGTAAGATGAAGTAGGTTAATTAACTTAAATATGCGAAGCTAATGATTTGAAGGAACTCAATATCGATTGCTAAATGTATATATATGTATACGAGAAAGTCGACTTTATGCCTCAATATAAGATTATGAAAATCTTCAAAATGCCCTTGTGTTAAGGCTCTATGACATAGAGTAAGAAGTAGAAGGTTAATTAACTTAAATATGCTAAACTAATGATGTGAAGCAACTAAATTCCGATTGCCAAATGTGTAAATACAAGAAAATCGACATTATACTTAAATATAAAATTGTGAAGTTCTTCTGAACTCACGGCCGTTATGGCTCTGTGTCAATTTCAGAAAGATTGAGATGGCTTAACTTAAATATGTGTAGTTGATGATTTGAGGCACCTCAGTATCGATTGCAATATGCGAAGACAAGAAAATTAATTTTATACCCAAATATAAGATTGTGGAATTTTTCCAAATGTTCTGCCGTTATGGCTTAATGCCAACTTTAGTAAATTGAAGAAGGCTAGTTAACTTAAATATGTAAAGCTAATGATTTGAAGCAACTCAATATCGACTACTAACTGTGTTTATACAATAAAATCGACTTAATGCGTAAATATAAGCCTGTGGAATTCACAAGACAATTGATTTTATACTTAAATACATATATGATTGCGGTATGACTATATGTCAACTTCCGTAAAAGGAAGAAAGCTAATTAGCTTAAATATGATTTAAAGCAACTCAATATCGATTGCTAAATGTATATATATATATAAGGAAATGAACTTCATACCTAAATTTTAGTTAGTGGACTTCTTCCAAATACACTGCCTCTGTGTCAATTTCAGTTAGATGAGGGAGGTTAGTAAACTTAAATGTGCTAAACTAGTGATTTGAAGCAACCCAATATAAATTGCTAAATGTGTATATACAAAAAAATCAACATTTTACCTAAATATAAGGTTGTGGAATTCTTCCAAGTACACTGCCGTTATGGCCTTATGACAAATTCAGTAAGTTGAACAAGGCTAGTTAACTTAAATATGTAAAGCTAATGATTACAAGCAAGTCAATATCGACTGCTTACTGTTTATACAATAAAATCGACTTTATGCTTAAATATAAGACTGTGAAATTCACAAGAAAATTGACTTTATACCCAAATATAAGTTTGTGGAATTCTTCCAAGTGCCGTTATGGCTCTATGTCATCTTCAGTAAGAAGAAGAAGGTTAGTTAACTTAAATGTGCAAACTAATGATGTAAAGAAACTCAATACCGATTGCTAAACGTGTATATACAAAAAAATCGACATTTTACCTAAATATAAGGTTGTAGAATTCTTCCAAATATACTGCCGTTGTGGCCTTATGTCAAATTCAGTAAGCTGAGGAAGGTTAATTAACTTAAATATCGATTCCTATAAATAAGATTGTGGATTTCTTCCAAACACACTGCCGTTATGGCTCTGTGTCAATTTCAGTAAGGTGAAGAGGGTTAATTAACTTAAAAATGTGAAGTTGATGATTTGAAGCAGCTCAGTATCGATTGAAAAATGTGTATAGCCAAGAAAGTCGAATTTATACCTAAATATGAGATTATCGAAATCTTCCAAAGGTACTGCCGTTATGGCTTTATGTCAATTTCAGTATGATGAATGCGGTTAATTAACTTAAATGTGCTAAACTTACAAGAAAATCGACATTATACTTCAATTTAAGATTGTGGATTTCTTCCAAACTCACTGCCTTTATGGCTCTGTGTCAATTTCAGAAAGATTGAGAAGGCAAATTAATTTAAATATGTGAGGCAAATGATTTGAGGCACCTCAGTATCGATTGCTAAATGTGTATATATGAGAAAATCGATTTTATACCTAAATATAAAGTTGCGGATTTTTTCCAAATGCACTGCCGTTAAGGCTTAATGACAACTTTAGTAAGTTGAAGAAGGCTAGTTAACTTAAATATGTATAGTTAATGATTTGAAGCAACTCAATATCGACTAATTACTGTGTTTATACAATAAAATCGACTTTATTCTTAAATATGAGCCTGTGAAATTCACAAGAAAATTGATTTTATACCTAAATATATAATTGTGGAATTCTTCCACATGCACTGACGTTATGGCTCTATGTCATCTTCAGTAGGAAGAAGAAGGTTAATTAACTTAAATATGCGAAGCTAATGATTTGAAGGAACTCAATATTGATGAAGAAGGTTAATTTACTTAAACATGTGAAGTTTATGATGTGAAGCATCTTAATACCGATTGCCAAATGTGTATATACAAGAAAATCGGCATTGTTCTTAAATATAAGGTTGTGGAATTCTTCCAAATACACTACCTTTATGGCTCTATGTCAACATCAGTAAGATGAAGAAGGTTAATTAACTTAACTATGTGAAGTTAATGATTTGAGGCAACTCAATACCGATTGCAAAATGTGTATAGACAAGAAAATCAGCTTTATACCTAAATACAAGATTATGGAATTCTTCCAAAGGCACTGCCGTTATGGCGTAATGCCAAATTCAGTAAGGTGAAGTAGGCTAATTAATGTAAATATGCGAAGTTAATGATTTAAAGCAACTCATTATCGATTCCTTTAAATCAGATTGTGGACTTCTTCAAAATACACTGCCGTTATGTCTCCGTGTCAATTTCAGTAAGGTGAAAAGTGTTAACTAACTTAAAAATGTGAAGTTGATGTTTTGAAGCATTTCAGTATCGATTGATAAATGCGTATAGACAAGAAAATCGGCTTCTTACCTAAACGAAACTTTGTGGAATTCCTCCAAATGCACTGCCGTTATGGCTCTATGTCGACTTCAGTAAGATGAAGAAGTTTAATTATCTTAAAAATGTGAACTTAGTGATTTAAAGCAACTCAATATCGATTGCTTAATGTGTATAGACAAGAAAAGCGAATTTATGCCAAAATAAACAATTGTGGATTCTTCCAAATGCACTGCCGTTATGGCTCTATGTCATCTTCAGTAAGAAGAAGAAGGTTATTGACTTAAATGTACTAAGCTAATGATGTGAAGCGACTCAGTACCGATTGCTAAATGTGTATTTATAAGAAAACTGACTGATTATTCTCGAACTCTCGACGAGTCACTCGCGGGCGATGCGTCTATGGTTGAGAATAGGAAACAAAGAAAGGAAATAGTACGTTAATTAAAGAAAACCACCAAGTTTTGTGTTTAATAAATATATAAACCAACGTTTGGTTCTTTATTGAATATTAAGTTGTGATATATTACCTTGTTTGTGATAATGGTGATGATGGTTATGATGGCCGATGGACGTCGTCTTGATTCCCTCAGGTCTTCAGAAAAAGTGAAAAAAGGTGATTAGCAGAATCGCTTGCTAAGCCATTGAGTGAAATCTAGCGGGAGTTTTTAACGAAACTATTGCCAGTTGAGTGAATGTTATTAACAGCTAACTGGCCATAGTTTGTTATATACTCATTAGGGTTGGTAAAAAGAAATTAGGCACTAGCCTAAACATACCTGCCCCCTTGCCGTGAGCAACAAAACAAAAAAATTACATGTCCATCGACCACCATAACCATGTACAAATTTATAGCACAATATTAGTATAAATAGAAAAAAATCGTATAGTATAAATTCATTCATTTATTATTATTATTTGTTTTTTTTTTTTAATAAAAATCTAGTAGCGATAGACATAACCTAATGCTAGTACCGGGCCGTACCCGAAAGCACCCAGCCGAAAATGGATCCCTGCGCGGGAAGCTGCCCAAACATTTGTGGCATGACTTGTTGGGTCATGATGCGGGAGTAGACATCTCCGCCGAGCACCAAACGTATCGGCGTCGACCTGTAAAAGTTGGGATCCGCAAGTTTCGTGTGTGTGTACGGGGCTGCTATGTCCGAATCCAACGTGGTGGTCGGGCTGATGCGCATATAATCATGCATTACCCTTGCATGCATGGATATGCGGGCATTCGTCCCATGTCTGCCTCGCAGTACTGAGAGGCAGCCGTGTTGACCACCGACATGAGTCTGCACTAGTTGCAGTTCCCTTGCGAGATCGCGCGCAATTAGCGATGTAGGTACGAAGGCGTCTATGAGAGCGCTGACGAGATATAGTCGTCCTCTTTCCTCGATTTTGACAACCGCCGTGGGTGAAATGGCTGTCGTTGGCAGCAAGGAAAGAGTAAATATGCTGGCTCGATCCGTAAGCCCGGCTCTAAAGGAGCTAGCCCGGTGAAGCTGAAGAGACCTGGTCTCCAGTCTGGTCGGGTTGTGCGCTTGGCGGCGGTGCCGACAGCGATTGTTCGAGCGACGTTCGTGTTCCAGAAGGGAACGGAAAGTCCGGGTTTCCGTTTCTTCTCGCGGTGATGGGCGGAAAGGCCGTGTTTCCTCTCTGGTTTCAATTAATTCTCCCTCCTCCGGTTCTGGTTGGAGAGGCCTAGTCTCCGTTCCAGGGTCTGGCGCATAGATTGAGAGAGCATCGTCGTAACTGGGGGTCATTTGTTCGCTCCATGGACGGTCTTGAGGCACTGCGGCGCGGCGACGGGTATTTTCCCCGATGTGCAGCATTGTGTGGTGCTTCTCGTTGCAGCGCCGGCACCGTGCGTCGCTGGAGCATTCGCTGCACTGTGGTTTACCGCAAGGCAGTTGACACAGTACTTCCCTATGAGTGCCTCCTGTAAGCGCTCTTCCGGGTTCTTGGCTCGGAAGGTCGAGCAGAGCCGCAATGTGTGCTTTCCCTTGCATAGCGAGCAAGAAAGTGGGTACCGGTTTGGGTGTAGCGCCGCAGTCTTCTTCAAGGTACTGTAGCCAGTCGTCGATTTTTTGTTGTTTGTTTTTGCCTACCATCTAAGACTGATTGGGTGGCGAGAAAAAGTGCATAAATTATTTGATCGTGTGAACGCTATTTTAAATTATGAGTAAATCAGTCCTATCTATTGATTATTCTTCACTCCCGCAAAGGAATTTGTCGGATAATTTGTTATCGTTATTGCTTTATGTGTCGTATGTTTTCGACAAAGTGGCCTGCCACCAAAGGAAATGTTAAATACAATTTGTTTTAATAATTATTTTCAATTCCTACTTGTTAAGTAAGTTCAAGGGCAAAAAAATTGAATTTAAAATTCATAAGCATTAGTTATGCCTCATAGTTTGAAAAACAGTTTTAGATTCACTGTTGTAAAATTTTAAGGCAGTGAATTAAAAACTGACGGCATGGCATCCCCGTATGTTATGAATCACATTTCTATTGTATGGTTATGTGCGCAACACGTGCACAGACACATCTTGGCAGAAACAGGTAAGTAAGTGAACATAATGAAATTTGCATATTTATTTAAATATTTTATTTTACTTTCAGACTCGTGAGCATGCTTTTCTTGCTTTCACCCCTGGTGCGAAACAACTGATCGCTGGTGTCAACAAAATGGATTCGTCCGAACCACCATACAGTGAGGCTTGTTATGAGGAAATCACGAAGGAAGTATCCTCATACATCAAGAAGATCGGTTACAATCCAGCTGCTGTTGCATTCGTGCATATGTGCATTAAAGTGAAAATAAAGATTTCTACACAAACGTACTGTAAGCTACACATCGTAAAAAATATTCAAATGTTATCGAATCATATGTGAAAACAAAGGACATTATTTATTTAATAGTGTAATAATACATCGATAGTGAACTAATTTCAGTAATGCCTTGCAACAAGTAGTTTTAAAAGTATTTAAAATTGAACAAACATTTTGTTACATTTATTTGTAAATAATTAACATTTAACACATTAAAAGGGCGCAAAGTTAGAAAAAAAATATGCAAATGCTGATTGTTAAGTATGTAACTAAAAAAAAAGAAATTTTAATATTTTGTCCACATCTAAACTTTACACGTACATACATTGCATATGTAATATAGTTTAAGCAAACAATTTCCGCATTTATCAAGAACAAGTATTAAAAGCTAGTTTGTGAAAAAACTAGAAATCTGTATATTTTTGCGGTAAATAAGAGTTTCTTCTGCAAATAGTAAAGAAAGAAACATAAAACACTCGCTGGACACTTTCATATGTACTTGTATATGAATTTATCATAATTTTCGTTTAGTTCTTAATATAATTTAAACATATCCATATATCGTGTCAGTTTTCTGTCAAGTCTCACGTAAAAAATATAAATATACCTCGAAAACACTTGAAAAATTAAACAATTTCTGTAGTAATCATGGAATTTCTTCACGAAGCAATTGCGCTTGGTGTTGATTTGTTAATATTAGGGCTATATGTCAGCTACAAGAAAAATGTAAACTGTCTCAAGGTTAGTGCAGCAACCAACAGCTGTGTTTTTTCTATTAATTTTCCCGGCACTCACCTTGTGTTAAAGAAAAAAAAAACTTCGGAACGCAAATCGAAATTAAAAGCTGGAGCACGGACCACGTCTGCGGTGTGTCGAATTCAAAACCAAAAAGAGGCTAGTGCCGTGTCCGTAGGTCCCTTTTGTTCTTTTTTGTGTAGTGTCCTCATGTGTGTTAAATTCGTGATGTTGGTATTGTGTGCGTGTGATCTGGAATGTGATGATGATGTGGTGTAAAATGATGATGTGGTGAATGTAATGTGTGTGGTGTGGAAGTGTAATATTGTGAGGGAGGTCTGAGACTCATTTAGCCATCCCGGCCCCCCTAGGCATCTGATTACCCTAGGAGTCGCTGCAGCTGTTGCAGCGTTGCCACGACGCTGCTAAGACCCGTGGATCGCCGCGGTTGGGGTCTAGGCTGACGACGCCGGATAGGCATTCCGACCCGCTGATGCACTCGCGTTACGGGTTGATGCCTTGTTGCGTGGCTGCGAGGTATAGTTGGCCTATGATCGTCGCGCATCGCGGTGTGATGTAGCAGCGTGTGATGCGGCCGGTTGCAACCTATGCGATAGGCAGTTTACACAGTGCCCGTGTGCCTGGGCAACTCGCTGCCGTTGTAACGGCCGCATCCCTCTGAATATCCCACAATGGTGCAGGCGATGTGGTCGTAGACATAGGGGGCATCTTATGCGATGCCCGTCCAGGAACTGTGATGAGCGGTTGCCTGTTGCAGGTGCGGTTGCCGATGCTGTTGCCGATGCTGTTGTCGGTGCTGTAGCCGGTGCTGTTGCCGGTGTTGTTGCCGGTCCTGTTACGGGTGTTGTTGCCGGTGCTGTTACCGGCGCTGTTGCAATGGCAGCTCGGGGCGCTGGGGTAGGCCCGGTGCGTTGCACGTTGGTAGCGGACCGTACGGTTGGCGTAGCTAATACTTGGGTATCTACGTCCATGGTAAACTATGGATAAAAAAGATTATTAATTAGAAATCTGCCGTACAATTAGATATTGGCAATCGTCGTATGGATCGACCATTTTTTGTTAGTTTCCTTTACGGTTTGTTATTTTTATGTACGGTTTGTTATCGTTATTTACGGTTTGTTATTTTTTAGCGGTTTGTTATTGGCGTACTTCTCGTTTTAGTGTTAAATTGGGAGACTGTATTATATCGCGACATTATCGGCTTGGTTTTTTCGATTTTCGGATTCGCGTTCGTCGGTGGTGGGTAAAAAGCACAGCTTCACGAGCGGTCTGGTTAGTGTTCCGTTTTGCGTACGGAGATCCACGACCCAGATGTGACCGTCGGAGCCATAATGAAGTTTTTCTATGCGGCCAAGCCGCCACTCGGTAGGGGGCAGACAATCATCGTGGATGAGGACACAGTCTCCAAGTTTAGGCGCCTGTTCAGGAGTCTTCCAGCGGTATCGTTTGTGGAGATCCTTTATATATTCGTCCTTCCATCGGCGGCTGAAGTCATGATGGAGAATTTTAATTCGTTCCCATCTATTTAATAGGGATAGCGACTCCTCGCCTGGCTTAGGAATGGCCAGGATGGGTGCTCCTTTTAGAAAATGCCCTGGAGTTAAGGCGGTGAAATCTGAGAAGTCTTGCGATAGTACTGTGAGTGGCCGTGAATTGAGAACGGCTTCAATTCGATTTAATAACGTCGTGAACTCTTCGTAATTGAATTTATAATTTCCAGCTACCCGTTTGAAATGGGATTTGAAGCTTTTTACAGTTGATTCACATAAACCGCCCATGTGAGGAGCGCTTGGGGGTATAAATTGCCAGTTGATACCTTGAGGGGCGTACTTTTGTACGATGTCGGGTGACACTTGTTTTAAAAAATCCTCAAATTGCTTTTCTGTGGCTCGTTGAGCTCCAATAAAGGTTTTGCCATTATCGCTCATGATTTTTGAAGGGTAGCCACGTCGAGCGACGAAGCGAGCAAATGCCGCGAGAAAAGCCTTCGTCGTCGGATTACTACATAGCTCAAGATGTACTGCCTTTGTCGTGAAACATACAAAGACAGCCACATAGGCTTTCATGAGAGTGGGAGACCTTAACATGGACGCCTTTACCTGGAAAGGCCCAGCAAAATCAACATCTGTTGTGGTAAAAGGCAGAGCGAAATTGCAGCGTTCAGGTGGAAGTGCTGCCATATTCTGCGTTCGCATCTTCTGCTTGTGCATAGTGCAAATCTTGCACGTGAAGATGCAATTCTTGATTTGCGGCTTAAGACGGGGGATATAATACTCCTGGCGTACCATCTGTTGCATGAGACGATGTTCGGCGTGTAGCATTAAGATGTGGATGTAGTGGAGGAACAGTGTGGCAAATGGTGACTTCTCTAGAATTATTATGGGATGACGTTCGTTATATGTTAGGCTCGAATTATCAAGCCGACCATTGGCACGAAGCAGACCTTTCGTGTCCAGAAATGGGTTTAGAACTAAGAGTGAGCTCTTTTTATCAATCGGCTTCGATCCTCTTAGTAGTGATATATCGCGGCTGAAATAGGGCGCTTGTGTAGATGTTATTAGTGCGACCTTTGCCTTTTGTAACTCTAGGTGCGTCACTGTGTAGCATGGGAAATTATGTGATCGCTTAACTTTGCTTTTGAGTTGTTCTGTAAATTTGAACATATAAGCAACTACTCTGAGAGCTCTTGGAAACGATGAAAATCGTTCAAGGATGTCGGTATCATCCAATAATGTGTGAAAGGTGGCGATTTTTCGACCTTCCGGTGCAATAATGTTGCGCATGGGGGATTGTGGCCAAGAATGAGGAGATGCTATCAACCATCGGGGGCCATTCCACCAGAGGGTGGTAGTGGCAAGGTGCAGTGGCTTGCACCCTCTTGTACCTACATCGGCAGGATTGTCAGCACTGCCTACGTGCCGCCAAGTGGCTGATCCCACTAGGTCAAGAATTTGAGACGTTCGGTTAGAAATATACGTCTTCCATGCATGTGGTGGTTTTTCCAACCAGGCTAGTACAATTTCTGAATCGGACCACTTATATAGTTTGCATTTTGTCATATTTAAATGCATTTGCACCATGGCTACTAATTTTGAAAGTAGTAGTGCGCCACATAACTCAAGTCGTGGGAGACTTATAGTTTTTAAAGGTGCCACCTTTGCTTTTGCTACTAATAAGTGGCTTGTGGTCGTGGTGTCACTTTGCGTGCGCACATAGATAGTACCGCAGTATGCCTTTTCTGAGGCGTCACAAAAGCCATGTAATTCGACTTTGAGTTCAGGGGAGTAGTTTACCAATCGTGGAATTTGTATCTGAGAAATATCACTCAGATTGTTTGCGAACTGGGACCATTTTTCTAAGCGAAGCGGTTTCACTTGTTCGTCCCAGTCGGTTCCATCTAGCCATAATTCTTGTATTAAGATTTTCGCTTGGATCATAATTGGCGAAAGCCATCCTGCGGGGTCGAAAAGTTTTGCCACCGAGGATAAAATCTGTGTTTTCTTTATGGCTGATAATGCGGATATGGACTCTGTTGTGTATGAGAACTGGTCCGATATCGCATTCCATTGGATGCCTAATGTTTTTGTTGTACTTTCCTTTTCGAAAATAAGGAAATTAGTGTCCAACAAATTTTCTTTTGGTATATTTTTTAATATAGTTGGGTGATTTGCCGTAATCTTTTTTAATGGAAACCCTGCGGATGTGAGGGCTTGGATTACTTGTGATAATGATTCGTATGCTTGTGGAAGACTGTGACTTCCAGACAGAATATCGTCTACATACGTTTGTGTTTTTAACACCTGGGTCGCCAGAGGAAATTCTGACTGGCTAAATATGGTGCACAGTTAACGCCAAATGTAACTGTTTTTTTAATTTAAAGTCGCGTAAAGGACTGGTGGGGGATCTTCGGAACATAATACGTTGAAAATCTTGGTCGTCTTTATGTACGCCTATTTGCCGATACATTTTTTCAACGTCCCCATTGAATACGTATTTGTATATACGCCAATTTAATATCAGAAGCATTAAATCTGGTTGGAGTGCGGGTCCCGTAAATAAAATATCATTTAGGGAATTCTCCGTACTAGAGGTTTTCGAGGCACTAAAGGCAACTCTCACTTTTGTTGTTTTTTTGTCTTACTTTACTACTGCGTGATGTGGCAGGTAAAAGGAGTAGTATTTGCCGTTTACGATTTTCTCCTCTGGGTTTACTTCCTCCATATGATCTAAATGGAGGTATTCTTGTAACACACCATCATATTCAGATTTGAGTTTGCCTTTTTTAAGTAGGTTTCTTTCCATACTTAGAAACTGCTGTATTGCAGAGGTGCGAGAGTGACCTAAGGCGAGTGTGTTAGGAAATTGTTGCTTAAGTGGTAGTCGTAGGACGTACCGACCATTTTCTGATCTAGTAGTTGTGGCTTTGTAAAAATCCTCACAATACTGATCTTCAGGGGTTTTGACTGATATTGGGGGAAGTTCTTCTAGTTTCCAAAATTTTCTCAATTGTGAATTGAGGTACTCATTTGAGACTTCCTGAACTTGAGTTGTCAATGATGTAACTGGTTCCGAAACTAGTCAGCTTAGGACCCATCCGAAAATGGTATTTTGCGCCAGAAGTGTTTTGGTAATTTTCTCAATACCTTCGAGAAAAAATTGTGGTATGAGATCGCTGCCTAATAGGAGATCTATTTGTGCGGGGGTGTTGCAGTTTGGGTCTGCTAGCTTTAGGTGTGAAACTTTTTGCTAATGCTTGCTATTTATATGATAGCTTGGTAGCATGTTGGTTAATTGCGGTAAAACAATAGCTTCTGCTTGCATGCGCTTATCCGATTTGGGGGAAAAGAGGGTAATGGGGCAGATTTTATTTGAGTTTTGAACAACTCTTCCGCCCATTCCCATGATTTCAAAGTTGGCCAGTTTTGTTGGTAACTGTAGCCTGTTTTGTGCCCTAGACGCTATAAATGATCGTTGTGATCCTTGGTCTATTAAGACTCTCAGTTTAGACAGTTCTCCTCGGTGTTCGATGGAGACAACTGCTGTGGGTAATAGTACCCTACTGTGATTTTCGCTATGTAGCGTTTGGGTTTTCAACGCCTTTGAGCAGAATGGTGCTTCTTGGCAGTTTTCAGAATTTGTTGTGGCAACTATTACTGTTGCTCGTTTTACGTTTGCATTGTTCGGGGGTGAGCTGGAAAAATTTGTTATATGTAACATTGAATGATGTCTTTTATGGCAGTAAACGCAATTAAATTTGCTTTCGCAATCTTTAAGCGTATGCGCATGTGACAGACAGTTGGTGCATAATTTTTTCGTTCTTTCGAAATTGTTTCGATCGCTAACATTCATTTTTTCTGAATTTTTCGCATAATTTTAGTTTGTGACCTCCTTTACAAAGTTCGCATGACGTTTGCTTATATTGTTCGGAAGAGAACGATTGATTTTTAAAAAAGCTTCTATTTAAATTATTGTAGCTACTTGCTTGGAGTCTATTGAAGCTTCTATTGAGGTCGTTTTGAACGTTTTTCGTTCTGACTAGTTTTTTATCTACCCTCTCTGCTATTTCGTATTGGGTAGTAAGAAATTCTTTCATTTGCTGCCACGTTGGGCACTTTCTTCGCGATGAAAGCGATTGCTTCCACAAAAGTAACGATTTTTCTGGTAATGCAGCTGTGCATATATTTACCAGAGTGGGGTCCCAATTATCTGTGGGAATATTCTGTGTCGATAAAACCGACAAACAATTTGAAACCGTGGATTGAAGCTTTATGAATTCTTCACTCGTTTCTTTCTGAATTTTTGGTAAATTCATTAGTATCGTCACTTGCTTGTCGACCAATATTCTCTCGTTTTCGTAACGTGCTTTAAGAGCTTCCCAAGCAAAATTGAAATTTTCGTCATTGAGGGCGAACTGTTTAACTATTACGCATGCCTGACCTTTGGTTTTGTATCTGAGGTGATACAATTTCTGCGCTTTAAGGTGAATGCCTGAACTTGCCTCTTGGGCTTGACTTTGTGGCAGCTCTACTCTCGGTTGTGGAGTAGGTGCAATTGCTCTTAATAGCTTTAGTTGATCAGAAATCATTGCCTTTGTGTCTTCGAACTGGTCTAGGCAGTGTTCATACTTGGTGAATGCCGAGGATTTTAAATTTTCCGGTAGATCTGAGTCGTCAGATTCTACGATTGCGTCATATGCCGCTTGAAGACGTGTCCAGAAATTGTCTAAATTATCTTTTTTGACTTCTAAGACGGATTCAGAATTGTCTTGAATCGGCGAAGATGAGAATCGAGTGCAGTAGCGTATCAAACTGTCACTCTCAACAATGAATTTCGTATAAGAAATATCTTTACCCCTCTTTAGTTGTGTAGCACCTTGCTTTGAGCGTGTAGCTTCAGCCGGTTTACATGGGCTCTTTTCTTCTTAAACCATTTTTGGAACTTTTAGTGACTGAATTGCTTTAGATTCTTTTGAATCTGAGCTCATTTTAAGATGTATAGAATGAATAAAAACGTCTAAATGAAGACCAGACTTGTAGAAGATTTTGAATAGAAGACTCTTTGTAAGTAAGAGTTTCAAGAAAATCAATTAAACCAATGGCTCTTTTATAAACCGGGATTTAAAAAATATTTTTGTATATGTATGTATATGATTGGACGAGAACTCTTTTTAGTAAATAAGAGTTGTCAACGAAATTGATATAGAGATAAAACGTATTTGATAGTAATCGCGAACTCTTTTAAGTTAATAAGAGCTTTAAATGAAATAAATAATTAATCAATTAAATTTGATTTTATTATTATTAATAATTTTTTTTTTTTTTTTTAAATGACCAGAAATTATTTTAAGTATTTTATTTTTCTGTCTATATTTCTTTTATGTGTACATATATTTATTATGTCCAAATGTCCTATAGGGTACCTGATAATTCGGGTGGTGGAGCACGGTGCTAGCTCGTTCCGATGATGTGGTTGGCCGTGGGGAAACGTCCGGCGCAAATTTATTCCACAGAAATATTAAATAAAACAAAAGGTTTCATATAATACAAATATTTAATTATAAAAAATTGGAACCACACTTACCACGTCTGTATCGCAGCGTCGTCGCAAAGGAAGAGAGCGCGCAACTTTTAGTTAGAGTTTAGTTGCGCGCGAATAAAAACTTCGAAGAAGAGAATAGCTCTGCCGACACAGATGTGGCAAAAGAAATTGGGCGGGGGCGGCGTCAACATTCTCCCCGCCTTGCAGTATTACTGCAAATGCAGTTTACAATTAATTACTTAAAACTAACTTAACTAACTGGCTCCTGCACTTCTTCTTCCACGTCTTCTTTGCAGATGGGGTGGCCGACGAGACGACTCGAGTCTGGTTCGGTCCGGGCAATGTCGCTGAGACGAATCGAGTCTCAGTCGGTCATTGCCATGCCGCCAATCTGCATAGAAGTCACCACCTTCCGAGGTCGGCGAGACGAATCGAGTCTAACTCGATCCTTGGTAGGTGGTGAATGTGAGAGGCGTTGGCAGCCAGTGCACTTTATTGTGCCGATGTTATATGACGCCGGCAGTCTTTGCTGCCAAGGTAGTGTTGCGTACCTTTCCTTGATGATAAGAGTATGGCGTGCATCTGCTTGACGTCGAGCGTTTCGTCCACGCCTTCGCTTCGGATGGGGTGGCCGACGAGACGAATCGAGTCTGGTTCGGTCCGGGCAATGTCGCTGAGACGAATCGAGTCTCAGTCGATCATTGACATGCCGCCGATCCGAAAGGAAGTTACCAGCATGCCGAAGTCGGCGAGACGACTCGAGTCTGGCTCGATCTTGGGCATGTGGTATGCGGGAGAGGCCTCGTTGGTCAGAGCTTTGCGTCCGTTGACACGGTTGTTGTTGTTGCTGTGTGGCGTGTGTCAATGCGTGCGCCATTGCTGCAGGTTGCTGCTGCTGACTTGTTCTTACTGCTTGTGATGTGTTCGTTGTGTTGTGTGTGGCTGTCGACTGCGTTACGTGTCTGTTGCTGCGCGCTGCATGTTCATTTAGTGTTGTTGTTGTGGCCACCGCATGCAGGTATTATGTAGGCGGCTGTTGTAACGTCCCATACGTTGCTGATTGTTCTTCTTGCTGCGATTACGACGGCGGCGACTGCTGTTGCTGGTGATAATAGGCTGTTTGCAGTTGATAAGGTTGCTCGTATTGTTGTTGTAGCTGTAGCTGCATCTGCTGGTGGTGAAAGGCATCCGACAATGCCGCCGCTGTGTTGCTCGTGGCATAGTGTTGCAGTTGCTGGTGTGGTGGTGAATAGTGCGCTGTTGCTGATGAGGCCGCCACAGCTGATGATGGCGGTAACGTTTGTGATGGGGGTGGTAGTGGTGGCGTTGCTGCCACAGCATGCCGCTGCGTTGCAGCTGTTGCAGGCGTTGCTGTCACCGTTTCTACGGCGCCCGGGTAATAATCGAGATTGCTGGTATTTGTCGCTTCAGCGCTGCTCGGCGGTGTGCTGCCTACGGATGTTGCTGACAGAGATAGCGCTGCTGCATGCAGTGTCGGCCCACCGACGCCACAATGCGTATCGGCGTGATTCGATGAGCCGGGCGCATCATTTGTTTCGCCCTCATCGTTAGTTTGGTCCTATTGTAGCTGGTGCCGCTGTTGATGCTGCTGATGTTGTTTCTGTTGTATAAATATATAATTAGTATCTATTATACTACAAAAATTTTGTGTTTGTTGTTTAGTTATTACTGAATTTCGTCCGTCGCTTTTGGCATTTGTCTTCTTTTCTTCGGAGGGAACGGAACCTGTTAAAAGCCAACCGAACACTGTACGTTGTGCTACGAGGGATCCGAAGATTTTCGTTTTTACCCCATTTAGAATGATTTTCGGGTAAAGATCCGCTCCAATCAACAAGTCAACCCTTTGACTTGTATAGAAATTGTTATCCGCTAAAGGGATATTAGGTAACGTTTTTAAAATTGAAGAGTTAATTGATCTGGATGGAAGCAGTCCAGTCAATTTTGGCAGTACCAAAGCTTTCGCTTCTAGTTTCAAACTTTTGTTACGGGGCGAGCCAATTGTGATCGAACATACCGATTGAACTCGTCCTGACACGGTATTGTTCAATCCTGAAACTCGCGCGCTGACCTTTTTGCTTGCCAGATGTAAGCGTTTTTGCAGACTATTGCTTATGAAGGTGGCTTCAGATCCCGAATCAATCAGGGCTCTGACAGTGAAGGTGCTCTCGTTGTGACATATGGTCACCATGGCTGTACCTAAGAGCATGCTTCGACTGGTAGGCACATTTGAAATATTGGCCTTAATAGAGGCCACATGAGATTTAGTAGAAACCTCAGTAGTGTCGGT
Organism: Bactrocera correcta; assembly: GCA_027475135.1. Taxonomy (NCBI): domain Eukaryota; kingdom Metazoa; phylum Arthropoda; class Insecta; order Diptera; family Tephritidae; genus Bactrocera; species Bactrocera correcta. The sequence goes on from CM050322.1 coordinate 22,697,375, forward strand.
GCTGCCAGATATCTGAGCTAAATCCTCACCCTGATCCCGGTGGATCATAGAGTGATGTCTCTGTTTACATTTATTCCAATTAAACATACTCTTACAATTTTTGACTTCATGTGAGTCCGATAAACAATTTAGGCAGACGTGGAGTTTTCTGACAGCATTTAACCGTGCATTAGGCTGCATCTCAATGAATCGCTGACAAGTTTTCAAAATGTGCGATTGAGATGAGCACAGTTTACATTTGATATTGTTTGTCTTGGCGTGATGGGCATTGAGGGGTTTAGATCCAATCCTTGACTGCAAGGTTGGTATACGATCCTCACCATCAGCCGACTTAATATTGGGTTGAGTACTCAACTCGCCTTTGAGGTTTGATACTCTCTCTAGCGTTTTAACCCGTTTGGTTAGAAACTTGTCTAACTCAACCCATGTTGGGATCTCTGAATCCGAATCCAGAGATTGCTCCCAAAGCGACAGTGTATAGTCCGGCAGTCGGATAGAGCACAAGTACGTAAATATGGCATACGCAGCTATCTGTATTGATGCCATGTATTTGTAAAGCTGAAATGCAGCTATTAATCTCCCGCTGTAAATTTATGAGTTCGGTATCAGATTCTGTTGAGATGTGCGGGAGCTTGAACAATAAATTCAATTGTGTGTTGACAAGCACTCGCTTGTTTTCATACCTACACAACAAATTATTCCAAGCCAAAGCGAATCCGTCATTCGTCAGTGGCGCTTTGGAAACGATAGCTTTTGCCTCACCTCGCGTTTTTTGATTGAGATGGAATAACTTTTCTACCGGAGATAGCCTTGGGTTATTCCCATAAATGGCGGCAAATAAATCCCTAAATGAGGGCCATTGTAAAACATCGCCATGAAATATTTCGGTATCACATGGCGGTAAATTGATAGAATACCTCACGGCTTCTACAGTTTGTTGTAACCGTTCGCGTTGAATCACTGTAGAATTCGAAGTAGGGCTTTGGTTGAACGCCGTGAGGTTGTGCATGTGTTCGCCCATCAAGGCCGCGCAACACACATAGGCGTGGTAACAGCTTGTATATTTAAGCTTAATGTCGTCAATTGAGCTTGTGTCCGAAGGATCCACTTTTGACAAACACAACTTGTATTCTGACTTCACCTCTGCCCACAGAGATTTCAGTTCATCTTGTTGTACTTCAAGAGAGTAGGCACTTTGGCTGTGGTAAAGGCTCTGATGGATTCCATTGTTTCCGAAAATTGAACCGGAACTGCAAAAATGTTGCACAAAATTGGATCTAAAACTTGAAATTAAAATTTAAAAAATATTTGCAAATATGTTGCAAAAGTTCAAAAGTTATAGATCCAATCACGGACAGACCACAAATAAGTTGATGATAGGCAGTGCGTTGTTTCTTTATTAAACGTGAATTTTCGAAGGCACAAAAAAAATTAATAAATTTAGTAAACTATTTTCTTCGTTCAAATTTAATTTGAATGTGCTTGCTGGGTTATCGTCCCAATGCACTTGCACGCCTAGTCTTTGACTATTACACAAACAAAATTGATGTGTGCTCAATCGCTTTATTTAAATGCAAATACAAATACAAAATAAAAATGCACAAGCACTTATTTGATTCATCAGCTAAACCGTTTCACTTTGTTCACTGGGTTACTCTTTTTCTGGGATGGCTGCTGCGCTGCCTTGCCTTTGCTGCTTTGCCTATGCCGCTCTCACTTTGCTGCTTGGCCTGTGCTGCTCTCTCTTTGCTGCTTTGCCTTTGCTGCTCGCACTTTGTTGGCCTGTGCTGGTCTATGCTGCTTCCTTTGCTGCTCTCACTTCGCTGTTTGGCTTTTTTGCTGTCGCTCACTTCACTTTTTTAATTTTTTAGTGTCACTCACTGCACTTTGTACTTTTTTGTTTACACTCGCGAAACTGCAGCTGCGTTATTGCTGCTTGCCTTTATTGCTATTCGAGCAATATATGGAAAGGCAGAGTTGAGCGACTAGACTCAAATTAACCATAAGAAAAACCAAAGAAGCCGAGAGAGATTTTTGACGCTCCAGACGATTTTGTGCGTCCAAGAAATTTATAATATTTTTCGAATAACAGTGTTGTTTTTTTTCTTTATATATGCAAAGTGAAATAGTCAGTTCATTTGCCAGGTGTATTTATTGTTGTACTTATATGAAGTACAATACTACCTGCAGTCTTGTGCTTTGATTTTGTGGGTAGAGTGCCAAAAAGAAGTTTTGGTCTCCACTTCACACGGCACAATGGGTTTTGTACATAAATGATGCACAAATTGACTAATCTATTGCCTTATAGCTTGCAGAGCACAAATCCAAAATATGTTTGGCTGTAACTTGCGAGTTGCTAAAGCGGGCAAATTATGCACTTTCACTTTATTAAAAATCGACTTGTTACCTGTTATCCGGCTCGAAGGACCAATGATAATTCGGGTGGTGGAGCACGGTGATAGCTCGTTCCGATGATGGGGTTGGCCGTGGGGAAACGTCCGGCGCAAATTTATTCCACAGAAATATTAAATAAAAAACAAAAGGTTTCATATAATACAAATATTTAATTATAAAAAATTGGAACCACACTTACCACGTCTGTATCGCAGCGTCGTCGCAAAGGAAGAGAGCGCGCAACTTTTAGTTAGAGTTTAGTTGCGCGCGAATAAAAACTTCGAAGAAGAGAATAGCTCTGCCGACACAGACGTGGCAAAAGAAATCTGCTGTTTTTGTTGATCAAAATCAGGGGATTGCGGCAGTCAACAGTATGCAATATAGGTGGACTTTGATATATTATTATTGTGCAATACGCTGTTTTAGCAAAACCAAGGGGATGGCGGATATTGCAAGGTGATTTTTTTGAAGTCTATGATGTTATGCAGATATTTGACAGATACACGTGATAAGTAAATGAGTGTAATTAGAAAATATTTTATGTTATGTTTAATTTCCGATGTCAATAACTTATACGGTATACCTGCATTTAAAATTGTAAATGTTTATGTACTAAAATAGTGTTCGTTTTTCGAATCATGGGTTTCCTGTGGGACGGATGTCCATGAGCTAATGAGGCTCTTTCGAGTCATGCTACGTAATTCAAATATTGCCGATGTTGGTAAAAAAGATAGCCTTCAAGAATGCCCTTATATACAATCCTGCTTGTTTTTGTCGGCCCAAGAAAAGGGAATTGCGGTCTTCCATTGGACAAGCGATATTTTATATAAAGTGTGGTGAAATTTGTATTAAACGGAAAGGAAAAGATTTTCCTACTCCGTAATTGCATGGGGGAATCGTGTATTATATGTCCCTATTATATATATCTGAATTGGTTTGAATATTTCTGCCGTGAAACAAAAAATGGGGCCGTATTTTCCTTACCGTCCATTGTGTTGGCCTTTTTGTATGTAAAATATCGACAATAATTTATGTAAGAAAAATAAATGCAAAAAAACAAATTATGTGTTTTATTTTTACTTTAACTTATTTTTATTTTTGGAGGTACTTTTACAAAGTCTGTTTAACTTACGTATGTTTAAGCAACTTTTTTGCTTTGGAAGACAACATTTCCGAAGAAATTCGGGCTATTCCGGCCGAAATGCTCGAAAAAGTTGCCCAAAATTGGACTTTCCGAATGGACCACCTAAGACGCAGCCGCGGTCAACATTTAAATGAAATTATCTTCAAAAAGTAAATGTCATGAACCAATCTAACGTTTCAAATAAAGAACCGATGAGATTTTGCAAATTTTATGCGTTTTTTTTTTTTAAAAAGTTATCAAGCTCTTAAAAAATCACCCGTTACATATGCATGTATGTACATATGTATTACGCTTTGGTTTTTTACACAATCCTGCTTGTTTTTGTTGATCAAAAATCAAGGGGTATTGCGAGAAATATGCCAATGTGGACTTTGAATATATTTTGTACGCAATCCTGCTTGGTTTTGTTAGCCAAAACCCAAGGGGTATGGCGGAATATATGCCAATGCGGACTTTGAAGCAATGAGTGTATCTACATATGTGACAATACACGTATATAAGTAAAAATATTGAGGTATGTTAAAAAATATTTTATGTTATATTTAAGTTGTACCCGATGTCTATATATGTATATTCCGGTATATTCCTCAGCGGATTTAATATATGTAAATGTATAGATATGTACGTAAATATTTTATTTTGTGTATATGATTTGTGTCCGTAATTCTTATAGGGTATACCTATAAGTGGGACTTTTGTGATTGTCTTATGTGCTAATGAGAGCTCGTTTCGAGATCACTGCACTTTGTACATTCATATATGTATGTATGTATGTATAACGTTTTTATATACAATCCTGCTTGTTTTTGTCGGCCAAAGAACAAGGGAGATTGCGAGATCCTTGCCAATGTGGACTTTGAAGCGATATCTTTATATATAAGTGTGGTGAATATTTGTATTAAAACACGAAAAAGGAAAATGATTTTCCTACTCCGTTAATATAGCATAGGGTAATCGTGTATTATATGTCCCTATGTATATATATATGAATATGCGTATTCGCAATATTTCTGCCGTGAGAACAAAAGATAGCGCCGGTATTTTTTCCTTTTACCGTCCACTTGTGTTCACGGCTTTTATATGTATGTATAATATATACATACATATAATATGTATGTATGAATATAAATGCAAATAGAAACAGAATATATGTATGTTTGTATTTTGTACTTTAATTTTCTTTTATTTTTATTCTTCGCTTTAGAGTGTAGCTTTGTGACAAATCTGCCTTAACTTACGTATGTTTAAGCAATCCTTCTTATTGCTTTAAGAAGCAGAAGGGGTTTTGCGGAAAGATAGTGCAAGTAGTTACTTGAATATGTATTGTTTTTTTTTTTGTATGTATATACTTATACACAAACGAAACCCCGCAAGAAAAGGCAGCAATAGTATTCTAGTAATGTGATTTGCGTTTTTATCCGTTTTTTTTTTTGTTTTTTCAATGTCGGTTATTTTCCGCTTTCTCCGTTAAGGTATTGGAAAATAGGAAATAAGAATACCGATATTATTTGTTTTTGCGTTTTGTTACCCGTTTTGCTCGTACTCGTTTTTTCGACGGGTTTTTCTGGTTTAAACCAGTACAAACATACATATATTTTAATAAAAAATGAAAACGATACGCTTACTTCGACTCGCTTCAAGGGGTCTTGTTTTTTTGCTAATTTGTGTGGGGACAAGTAGCGGTGTATCTACTTTTTCTTTTCGTTTTTGGGGTCAGTGGCCTCCTGTATTAGTGTCGGTCCGCTCCTCCTTGTTGTTGTTATTCCTTTTTCTTTTTTCCCTGTGCAATTGTCCCTCGTTGGTGTATGCAGGTCTCTGCTTGTCCAGCTGTGTTGTGTTGCTCCCGTTTTAAATTGTTGTTTTTATTTTATATAGTTTTAGTTTCGCGCCCGTTTGCTTATTTAGTTTTTTTCTTTTTGGCGTCACTGCACTTGTCGTATGTGTGTATGTGTTAATAATAATTTTTTAATGTCGCACTCCACTCTGTCCTCTTCCCACTCTTCTCTCTTTTCTCTCTTCACTCTTTTGTAGACAATTTTTATTTTTTTTTTTTTTTTGTTGTTTTGGACTCACTGCACTGCACTTATGTCCCTGTTCATTTTAAACACTTTCAGACACTTTTACTTTTTGTGTTCCTCTTTAAGTCACTCCACTTTTTTCGCACAGTTAACAATTCGCCCTTTTTTTTTGTTTTTTTCGCAACACTTTATGTATGTATTTTTTTTGTATATTGTATTATATTGATATTCTGGACAATTCTTTTATTTTATTTTATTGATGCACCACACCTCACGTTTTCTTTTTTTCTTGTGTTAAAGAAAAAAAAACTTCGGAAGGCAAATCGAAATTAAAAGCTGGAGCACGGAGCACGTCTGCGGTGTGTCGAATCGAAAACCAAAAAGAGGCTAGTGCCGTGTCCGTCGGTCCCTTTTTATTCTTTTTTGTGTGGTGTCCTCATGTCTGTTAAATTCGTGATGTTGGTATTGTGTGCGTGTGATGTGGAATGTGATGATGATGTGGTGTGAAATGATGATGTGGTGAATGTAATGTGTGTGGTGTGGAAGTGTAATATTGTGAGGGGGGTCTGAGACTCATTTAACCAAGCTGATATTTAGAAAAAATTGTTTCTTTCTTTCTTTTCGAAGATTTTCTGTCAGAGGTGGAATTTGCAATATTTGTAGGGTAGTAAGTGTATCGGAAAGTTAGGCTTCCGATGTGACTAGGGAACTGTTGCGTTGAGTAGGGTGTGCATCGACGTTTTTCTCCTCGTAGGGTGGTAGTAAGACCAATTTGGCAAGCGGTCTTGTAACTTGGCCTTTTTCAGTGATGATGTCAACTACTTGCACTCGGGTATCAGCGCCTGGGTGTATATTAACAATCCTACCAAATCTCCACTCGTTCGGTGACAAATTGTCTTCCTTGATGACGACAAGCTCACCTGTCTTTAAATTTGTTTTTGAATGTTTCCACTTAATGCGTTTCTGCATTTCATTCAGGTATTCGGTTTTCCACCTCTTGCAGAAGGATTGATGTAAGGCCTTAATTTTTTGCCATCTATTTACGATAGAGACACAGCTTTCATTTACATCCGGTTCTGGTGGGGCCATCAGATGTCCGCCGACCAAAAAATGTCGTGGAGTAAGTGGCTCCAAATCAGTAGGTTCGTTTGAAGCTGGGCTTAATGGTCGCGAATTAAAGCAAGACTCAATTCGGCATAAGAGTGTGTTAAACTCTTCAAGAGTGTATTTGTGCCCAGACGCAATCTTGCGAAAATGACTCTTAAAGCTTTTCACACCTGCTGCCCAAAGTCCGCCCATATGAGGAGCTGCAGCAGGTATGAAATGCCATGTAAGAGCTTGGTGGCTATACCTTGAGATAGCATTGTTGCGAGCATCGGCTATGAAGGCTTTAAGTTCGGACCTTAGGGATCTCGATGCACCATTGTCCGAATAAATATTCTTGGGGCAACCTCTTCTAGAAACAAATCTAGAGAGGGCTGCTAAAAATGATTGTGTCGATAGATCGGTAGTGGCCTCCAGGTGGATGGCCCTTGTTGTAAAACAGACGAACAGACAGACATACACTTTGGAAACACGGCATCCTCTTCCACGGTAGCTTTTTATTTCTAACGGACCCGCGAAATCTACCCCCGTATTCGCAAAAGCGCTAGTTATGTTATTAGGTTCTTCGTTAACTGCACTCAATAAAACCACTTTATCTCTTTGAAGGTAACACCAATAATGAATTATTATTTTTGAATTAATTTAACATGAAGGTAAATGAGTAAAAGAAATTTGATGAGTCTAGAAAAATACAGTAAAAATTAAAACAATAATAATTGTATAAAAGTCGGCAAACAGGAAGTAAGCATTAATTACAATTGTTACAATGTTTTATTCTGCTGACTAATTTAAAATAAGTAAAAGAAATTTGATGAGTCAAGAAAAATACAGTAAAAATTAAAATAATAATAATTGTATAAAAGTTGGTAAACAGGAAGTAAGTATTAATAACAATTGTTGCAATGTTTTGTTCTGCTGACTTTAATATTTTAAAATTAATTTATGAATATGAATACAATTTATGTAGTTTGTAAAATAATGTTTTATATGCTAACTTAAACTATTTAAAATTCAAATGAAAATTTTATTAAATGTGTAAATAGACGTTTAGATGTTTAGATGTTTTATTGGTGTCTTCTGGGTTTTGGTGGGGGTTGATGTGACGATATAACTCCTCCCCCCTTAGAGTAGAGCGATGGCCACAACGAAGTTGGTGGGGACAGAGCGGCTTCAGTGGACCATACCGAATTCTGGGGTTTTTCCATAACAGAGTTAGACTGGTGATAGTTAAGGTGATGAGTATCAATGTTAT
>CM050322.1:22706286-22756286 GCA_027475135.1 Bactrocera correcta
ACTGCCACGGCCACAAAATGGCGATAACCGAAAACTTATAAAGAGCTATAACTAAGCCATAAATAAAGATATGAAAGTAAAATTTGGTACAAAGGATCGCACTAGGAAGGGTCATATTTGGATGTATTTTTTTTTTTGGAAAAGTGGGCATGGTCCCGCCCCCTAATAAGTTTTTTTCAAATTTTCAGAAGTAATTTCGTGAAGGTACGAGTACTATCTTAAAACGGAGGAAATCGGATTATAACCACGCCCACTTGCCATACAAATGTTATGTTGAAATCTACTAAAAATGCTTATTCACAACTGCGCCTACTTCCCGTATACCACAATTCTGAAGTCCATCTGATTCGTTCACGTTATAGTATATGAGTTCTAAAATGTCTATTCATAACTATTCAAACTTTCAACCTTGATATATGGTATACTTACAAATTGTTTTCACAAATTTTCTACCTAGTTTAGCCTTCACGAGCGAACATTTGCGGAGTTTTCGTGTAAATACTTTCAAGGCTATTAAGCAAATTAGTAATTTCTAAGGTACATATATATATTTGTATGTACTATATATGTATAATATACATATTGGTTGTCAAAAAACTGTCTTGCGGTATTTTCGCTAGTTGGCGCTGAAAGCGCGTAATTCTTATATTCGTCGCATCGGGTCATGCTATACCTTTTTGGAAAGCTCATTTCACGCGCCAACACGTGTTTGATTGATTGTCGTTTCTTTTAAGTCGTTCGTGAGTTATAGCGTCGCAAACATTGAGCAAAATAAAGAGAGAATACTGCATACAGTACTTCTACGATAAAGGCAAAAATGCATCTCAAGCTGCCAATACAATTTGTGCAGTTTATGGACCTGATACAGTTTCCATTTCCACCGCACAACGATGGTTTCAACGTTTTCGTTCTGGTGTGTCGTCATCAAACCGTTATAAACCATTTGAAGAAGCTTGGAGTCACTAAGAAGCTCGTTGTATGGGTGCCACACGAATTGATTCAATAAAAATACCGCAAGACTTTTTTGACAGCCCATTATATATTATTATGCTAGATGTTTATACTTTCAGTTACATTAAATAACTTGAGTAGTGAAGTCTACATTTTTAGCTGAAGTTTTAATTAATTTAGTGAAAATTTACCATAGTAGTGTTAGTATCATCAAGCATATCAATATAATAAAATATACAACGAATCTATATCAACATCCACTTGAAAAGAAGACTGAAAGAAGACCAGCAAGTTACCCTAAAAAGAGAACACAGGAGTCATTCGGAAGAAAAATCAGAAAATATTTACACACTTGTTTTAATAGATTAAAATTAAATTATTTATTTTCTTTAGTAAGATTTAATTTTAAGAAATTATGCCTATATTACATAAAAGATCTGTTTTACAAAGTCGACTTGAAAATATAAGACGTATGCAGATTCTTCGGGCTAACTCATTATATAGAGTTAGTGAGCAATCACATAATACTCAAAGCCATGCTAATCGCAGATTAGATCCAGAAGTCTGCCTGTCAGAACAAAGTACCAATACAGTTCAACATAGGACAAGGCGACAAATCAAGAGGTTCGGTCTGCTGAGCAAAGTATAAATACTGTTCAGCATAAGTCTCGGCGGGAAAACCCAGAGCTTCGGTCTGCTGAGCAGAGCATAAATACTTTTCAGCATAGGTCTCGGCGGGGAGATCCCGAAATAAGGTCAGGTGAACAAATCGTAGATACCAATCAGCATAGAACCCGGCGACAAAATCCTCAATTTCGCTCTGAAGAGCAAAGTAGGAATACCCAAGAACATAGGTCTCGGTCTTCTGAGCAAAGTATAAATACTGTTCAGCATAGGTCTCGGCGGGAAAACCCAGAGCTTAGGTCTGCTGAGCAAAGTATAAATACTGTTCAGCATAGGTCTCGGCGGGAAAATCCCGAAATAAGGTCAGCTGAACAAATCATAGATACCAATCAGCATGGAACCCGGCGATAAAATCCTTAATTTCGCTCTGAAGAGCAAAGTAGGAATACCCGAGAACATAGGTCCCGTCGGGAGAACCCAGATCTTCGGTCTGCTGAGTAAAGTATAAATACTGTTCAGCATAGGTCTCGGCGGGAAAATCCCGAAATAAGGTCAGCTGAACAAATCATAGATACCAATCAGCATAGAACCCGGCGACAAAATCCTCAATTTTGCTCTGAAGAGCAAAGTAGGAAAACCCAAGAACATAGGTTCCGGCGGGAGAACCCAGATCTTCGGTCTGCTGAGCAAAGTAGAAATTCAAAGCAATATAGAATTCGACGTCAAAACCCTATTATTCTACACCGAGAACTTAGAAGAAATCCTAACTATAGACATTTAGAGCGCATACGTGATCAAATACAAAGAGAACGTTCAAGAAGAAATCCTGAAAAAAGAGTGAGGAACGTTATAGAGAAATGCAACGACGACAAATTCAAAACGAAAAGCAGTCCCAACGATGGCATTTCAAGAGATTTTCGAAGCATTTATTTTGAAAATATAAAGAAAGGTTCCACCAAAATATGTATTTGCTGTGGGGGATTATGGTTTCCGCATCAAGTACGCAAGTTAAATTTCGGAACTATAACTCAAGTTCACTTAGATGCTACATCTGCTTTCTTTTCAAAGCAAAAGTTTCCTTCTGAAGATGGAAACTACAATTTTAGCTTAACTTGCAAAAATGGGATTGCCAAAAATAACATACCAAAAATATGTTTATTAAATGGTCTAGACTTTCCGGATATACCAGATTGTTTAAAAAATTTAACCCCTATTGAAGAAAGGCTAACAGTGCCTCGATTGCCTTTTATGACCATTCGTCCTTTGAGATATCAAGGCCAAAGTTAGATTAAAGACTTCGCTGTCAATATACCTATTTCTGTTAATAATGTTGTGACATCTCTACCGAGGACTTTTGATCAAACTCATGTGATACAAATTCACTTAAGAAGACGTATGGAATACAATCATGATTATATGACTGATACCATACGGCTTGCGAAGGTTATGGAAGCTTTGCGATTCTTAGTGAATACTCCTCTGTATCGTGAGCATAATATACACATAAATCAGGCTTTAATAACCAAGAAGAAGTTCCCTTTGTGGCATCTGCTGAAGTTGATAGATTGGTTCATTCTCTTTATGAGGAACAGACTTCCCATAATAATCACTCAGACATTCCCATAGCACCCGTACCTGCAGAACTGAACCCAGGTGGTCAAGAGACTCTTTTAAACTATATTCCTATAGAAAACATGGAATATAACCGTTTAGTTATAGCGCCAGGGGAAGGGCAAAGGCCAATTGACATAGTTCGCAAGAGTTGTCATTTGGAACAATATACGTTGGGCAGAAACGTACATGCTCTGAAATATATAGTAAGATAGTACGTTTCGAAATTCGCCACTTTGACCGCAGAGCGTGTACCATTCCAAAGTTTTCAGGTCGTAACCGTGTTACGGCTCAAAATGTATTACATGAAAGCTTTGTTCAAAACTTGATTCAACATGATGACGGTTACAAAGTTTTGAAAGATGTTAGATCCTCTCCTGCTCACTGGGAAGCTGAAAAAAAAGCAATTGGAAGCCCAAATTGGCGAATCATTGCAATTTGGGCTTCCAACCTCTTTCATAACTCTATCGGCTGCTGAATCTCAGTGGGTTGAGCTGTTGGTTATTCTGTCGAAAACAGTTGATTCAAAAGATATTTCACAAGAAGAAGCCAACAATTTATCAACACAAGATAGCTATCGCTTAATCCGCTCAGACTCGGTTGCTTGTGCTAGATATTTTGATTACTGCTACCGGCAAATCGTTAAATTTTTAAAGATAATACCGGCATTTGTGGCAAACTATTACTGGAGAGTAAAGTTTCAACAGGGAGGTTCCCCGCATATACATATATGACATGTATTGGCTTAATAATGCTCCCAATATAAACCTTCAAAATCCTGAGACATTCTCCGAAGTCACTGATTTTATTGACACTTATGTTTCTATAGATGGTTCAGTAAGCCCCTTGGAACATTATTTAGATTATCGAAAGCACAACAATTTTGTCGTTTTGGTATACCATATCCACCAATGCCTTGCACACAAATATTGCTTCTTTTTCCAAACACAACCTATATTTGGAAAGGCATAAGGAAAATTTTTCTAGAATTCAAAATGTTTTAAATTCAACTCTGACTACAAAAGATATGTCGAATTTAGATAATTTTGAATATTTCTTGAGCGATATTAGAATAAACATGTCTTTTGATGACTGTTTGCTAGCTCTGAGATCAAGCTTATCAAAATCTAAAATTTTTCTGAAAAGGAAAATGCAAGATCGTTTTATAAATACTTATAATCCTCTTATTTTGGAACTCCATAGGGCTAATATGGATATCCAATATATACTGGATGCATATTCTTGCTGTTCCTATATAAAAAATTATATTAACAAATCGAACAGAGGAATTTCTAGGCTCTTAAATGAAGCTATATCAGAAGTAAATGCCGGAAATTATATAATAAAGCAAAAACTTCAACATATAGATCAAAAATTTATATCAGGCAAAGAAATATTTGCACAATAAGCTGTTTATTGCTGTATTGGGCTTTATATTTCGGAAGCTAGTAATGGAGAAATATTTATAAATACCTCACGACCGGAGGAACGTGTTCGAATGGTAAAACCTAGGGCGGAACTTCAGAACCTTCCTTCAGATTCTACTGAAATATTTATAGCTGGTATTTTAGACCGTTATGTGCAGCGGCCCGATCAGTTAGAAACTGTTTGCTAAGCAGATTTTGCATCTATGTTTAAATTTGTGAAATCCAATAGAATAGTGTAAGACGGTGATCATGAAGAAAAAGGGAGGGAAGATAATAACGTACCAGATATTGGGGTACCCATTGTACTTAGAGACGGTAGCGGTTGTTTTAAAAAACGTACCAAACTAATTAGCATTCGGTACAGAAGGTTTAGTCCTGATGTGACCAAAGTTGAGTATTTCCGCGAAATGGTAATGCTTCTCTATCCATGGCGGAATGAACAGCAAGATCTAAATGAAAATGATAATGAGCTAACTTGTATAACTCACTATATTTTAATTGAAAAAAATATGATGTTTTTGATCAAAGAGAACTGGAAAGTGCCTTAGAAAGTCTTTATAATGAGACAGACTTAGAAGAAGCTGTTCAAAATGAACTACCTGTTGTGGAAAATGAGTTTCGGGTGTTAGCACTTCCAGAAATAATCCCTAATATTAATTTGCTGGATTTGCATGGCGAACATACAACAGATAATGGTACTGAATCTGATTGCAAAATTAGGCTTATTAAACTACTCCTTTTAATTTCGGTTGAGGAATTATTTTCTCTAGTACAAAGTTTAAATATTAAGCAAAGAACATACTTGACTCATTTGATGTATCAGATTAAAACAAGTCGACCATTTTATGAATTCATTGGGGGCGGAGCAGGTGTTGGAAAAAGTCGTTTGATATCTGCAATATATCAAGCTCTAAACCATCGCTTCAATTCTACACCTGGATCCATCCCAAGTTCTTTAAAAGTTCTCCTTTGTGCACCTACGGGTAAAGCAGCATTCAGGATAGGTGGACTGACACTTCACTCAAAATTTGTCTTCCTGTAAATCAGCTGAATAGAGAGTTGAGGCCCCTAAGCAATGACATAGTTAACTCTTTGTATTCCAAACTTGCTGATTTAAAACTCATCATAATTGATGAAATATCAATGGTGGGCGCTCGAATGTTTAGCTATGTTGATGCTAGGCTTAAACAAATTTTTAAAACAAAAAACCCATTCGGTGGCATACCGATTATAGTGTTTGGAGATATGAAGCAACTCTCACCTGTTGGAGATAAGTGGATATTTTCTTCTAACCCTAATGATGCTTACAGCACTTTAGTTGGTTCTCCTTAGTGGGACTTGTTCAAATATTTTGAATTAACGGAAATAATGAGACAAAGGGACGATCAAGCTTTTGCTATTGCGTTAAACCATATGGCATCTGGCACTATGACAAATGATGATATATTATTAATTCAAGCTCGGGTAGTTAATTCTGAAGAAGTCCCCGATGATGCGATCCATTTATTTGGAAAAAACGTAGAGACAAATAATTTCAATGCCCTTAAGCTTAGTCGAATTACAACTGAAGCTATTTCTTCAACTACCCAAGACTCTGTAAGAGGAATGGGTATAGGTGATCAACAAGGGAATATTTTGGAAAGAGTTCAACTTTTCAAAACTTCTGAAACACAGTGACTTCCTTATGAGTTGACGCTAAAAACCACTGCAAAATATATGATCACAGTGAATATAAACACATGTGATGGTTTAGTTAATGGGGCAACTGGAGAACTAATGCAAATTGATTATCCAGTAATTCTTTGGATTAAATTCTTGGGACCTTCTGTTGCTTTGATAGCACGATCAAAAAAGTCTCCTCCTCTAGAACGTTCTTGGACCCCAATTGAAAAAGTTATTAGATCTTTTCAATATAAAAGAAATGAGCAAATTATAATTGGAAGAAATCAGTTTCCAGTTGTTCCAGCTGAGGGAATTACTACTGTCGTTCATACTCGACCCAGAATGCCTAGAGCTTCGATATACATATATCGCTTGCAGTCGAGCTACTACGGCAGTAGGTCTCTTTATTGTCGGAAATTTTATTCCTCCTAATAAATTTTCTGAATCTGATCCAGTATTTATTTTGTATTATAATTGAGCACATCTAAAGCCCTGATTACAAGTTTCAATTTTATGATTTCTTCTTATGATTTCAGAGTCTCCACGCTTACATTAACGATATAAAAGGCGACTGTCTGCTGCTATCTTCAGATATTTTATGCTTCGTAGAAACCTGGAGCATTCCTGTTGAACATTTTGAGATATCAGGATTTACTCTTATAAACGAGCTGAGGATAGATAGCATTGAGACAAGCAACCGAAATAAAGGGGGCCTTATAATTTATGCAAAGCATAGTGCTGCCAGCTCTATAGAACCGAAGATTATAAAGAAAATTTATTCAAGCCGCAAAGTTTTATAAGCAGTTTTGTTTAAATGTTCAACAACAATATTTTGGTTCCTTACAGAAACTCGGCTTTTCCCCTCATGCTTTTTATTGCAGAACTTCAAGAAATTCTTACTACAGAGTTGTGCAATCAAAATGTCTTAATTGTTGGAGATTTTAACATTTGTTTAAAGTCTAAAGGGTCTACAATAAAAAATCTTCTTCAAGATAAAAACTTTTGTTCCCTGCTTAGTGTAAAATATTCAACTACACCTGCGGGGACGCAAATTGATTGGTCCTTTTCAAACATGGATCATTCTCATGTTGATGCTATCACTTATGAGACAATGCAAGTTAATGACAGCCTCCACCCAGCCACTTGACTATAACTGTAAACAATATTGAATCTTTACACTTTGTAGTTGGGTGGCCTCATAAATTTAAATAGAATTCGATATACTTTTTCCGTTCACATTAGAATAACCATTCTTATAAATGCTGAATATGAAATTAAAGTAATTTGACACTTTCTTTCAATAACTTTAAGTAAATAATAAGTAAATGTATAAATAAGAGTAACTTGTAAATAAAGATTTTGATTTTGTCTCCGGCAATCCAGTAGACACCACGAGTTTCATTTTCTCTGCGCGTTGGCAGAAAGAAAATATATTTTTTTACAAATTCCCGCTATACGGGAATTAATTGGCGCCCAACGTGGGGCACGAGTTCGAAAAAAGTACCCGCCACAGTAAAAAGCAAATAAAACGTTCAAATAACGGATCGTTTTGTTTGTTTATCTCAGTTAAAAATTGATGAATTATAAAGCCAGATTTTAAGTGAAAATCAAGACAATACGTGGTAATTGCGTCGGGGCTCCTTTACAAAGGCAAAAATAAAGTGGAAATGATTTTCGGGAAAAAAAGAAATACTTATACACATGTATAAGAAAAATACGACTTTATCGAAGACGCAGCAGGAATATCGTACATGACAGAAGTGACTTAAAAGTGCAAAAAAAACTAAGTAACGGAGGCAACAACAGTAGCAGAAATAATTATAAAACAACAAGAACAATAAATAGCGGCAACAAAAGCAACAGAAGCAGAGAACAGCAAGAAAATAAATGGATTTTGGAGGGAGACCACTCATCGTCAAATATACATATATACCCCCTTAGCTTCAACAACGAGCCTAGTGCGATTTTTCATGGAATTGACCAGCCTACTGTATCTAAAGCAACTATTATCAGCATCATCAACGGAAATTTCGAACGAGACAGCGACGGAATATACATATTTGTAAGTCGAAATTAAAATTATATAAAATATTATATAAAACATAATTTCTAGTTTGTGCAACCAATAATAAAACAAATTAAAGCTGCGATTCACCCCCTTCGGGGGGACCCTCCAGCTTAAAATAAATAAAAAAAACTCTGCGATTAACTGCGATAAAATACAAATATAAGTTAAGGCTCGACCAGCCACATAACAAAATAAAAAGACCCCCATAACTTAGCTCAATTCTGCGAATCCTACATAAAAGGACCCTCCAGAATAGAAGAGCATCTCTTCCTAGAAGAGATTATACAAGTATAAAATAATAAGAAAGTTCTTTCTCTAAACTAAAAAAAAAAATAATAATAATTAATCATGATTAATGAGGCAGGATTAACGGTAGATTTAATTAAGCGCCTAATTGTGGAAGGAATATTACAATAAGGCAAGAAATTGACAGATAAAAAAATCAAGTTGAAATTGAAACACACAGAGTAACAGATTTTCAGACGGAAATAATAAATGACAACATTCAGTGTCATGAGTCACTAGATGTTATAAAATCCTTACCAGAATTTTCAGGAAGGATAAACGCTTATGTTAGCTGGCGCGAAGCCGCACATAACGTTATGAGCCTATATGTAAGAGGTAGCCGAAAGTACTTCGCAGCCCTTACGATTTTGCGTAATAAAATTACACTAGAGGCAAATGACACATTAACCAACCATGGTACTGTGTTAAATTTTGACGCGATAATTGCGCGTCTCGATTTTGCGTATTCGGACAAACGTCCAATACATATCATAGAACAAGAATTGAGTGTTCTACGACAAGGCATTGAATATTATAATTTAGTTAACAAAAAACTAACGTTGATGATTAATAAAACCATCATGACTTATGGAGGGGCCGCACCAATAACAAAAGAATTGAATAAAAAGAATAGAGACCAGGCTCTTAGAATATTTATAACTGGGCTTAACACTCCATTAAGAGATATTATATTTTCCCTCTGTCCGGAAGATTTGCCCGACGCATTGGCCAAAGCTCAGGAATTAGAGTCCAATAATCAGAGACCTCGATTTGCACAAAATTTTGCAAATGAAAGGACAAGAGTTAAACAGTTTTATCCAAGTAATAATTTACGATTTCATCAGAGGAGCAACATGCCAAAACCAGAACCAATGGATATAGATCCATCTATGTCTAGATCATACCGAAGGGAAAATTACCCAAAGCCCCAACTAAAAAATAGCCATAAATACCAAAATTTTGGAAAACCATTGGCCAGTACAAGCCATCAAGCCAATATGGACCAACCAAATAGGTATATTCCAAATAAAAACATCCAAGGAATAAAACGACCAAGGGAAAGCAATTATAGCTTTCGCCCACAGGAGAAAAACCAGAGGATAAACAACATGAATGAAAGTCATTTTTTAGGCAAAGAGGGGATAAACTCCCCTATCTAAAGCTCTTTGACTCAAAAATAAAGAAAAGTTTAAAAGCTCTAGTCGATACAGGAGCAACCTCTTGCTACATTAAGCCTGAGGTTTATAATAACAAAAATTTATAAACGGATAAAAACCGTGAACGGCTATTCCATAATAAAGCATTACCATATAATAACCATATTTGGGGTCGAAGAAATTTTCTACGAAATAGAAGGTTTAGAATCGGATCTCCTTTTAGGATACAATTTCCTTAAAAAAAAATTAGGCACTTATCGACGTGCCCAATAGGAAAATAAATTATATGGAAAAAAATAATAATAAAAATGAAGCAAAGAGTATGAACATTTATTTTGAAAATAAAAATGGAGAAAACTTAAAAATCGAGGAACAAGGGTTTCTACACATTTAACCGAGGTAAATATCGGTATAAATAAAAAAATTAAGGAACATAAAGATTCCTTTAAAACCAGCCGAAGCAACTACCGGGAATATTATATTAAAAAAATTTATTGTGGAACAAAGAAGTTCTATAACGCCAGCCGATGATAATACCGGCAAATTAAATAAAAAATTTATTGTGGAACAAAGAAGTTCTACAACGCCGGCCGATGATAATACCGGCAAATTAAATGAAAAATATATTGTGGAACAAAAAAGTTCTACAACGCCAGCCGATGAATTTACCGGCAACATGAACAATAACTATTCAATATTGGGTGAAAGCGGCTCAGAAACGAATGGTGGTAATGACAATTATTATTCGGTAAAGAATTCCGAAAGTTCAAACAATGAAAATCGGATGAAGAATTGCAGGACCTTAAAACACATATAAAAGAAAAAATTGCTCAAATGCATTCAAGTATCAATACAAACTTTCCCTTCGTGACAAAAGTAAAAGCAGAAATAAGAATGAAAAATGAGGATCCGATATGGAGCAGACAATATCCATATCCCTTATCTGTAAATTCGTTTATTAATGAAGAAATAAAAAAATTGATTAATGAAAATATCATAAGACCGAGTAAAAGTCCGTATAATTCACCCATTTGGGTGGTACCAAAAAAAAGTACAAATGAGAATGGAACACCAAAACTTAGAATGGTAATCGATTACAAAAAGCTAAACGATCATACAATTCCCGATCGTTACCCTATTCCAGATACTAACGTAATATTGTCTAATTTAGGTAAGGCAGAATATTTTTCAAGCATCGATCTAGAATCAGGATTTCATCAAATTATAATGTCAAAGAATGATATTGAGAAAACAGCTTTTTCCGTTAATAATGGGAAATATGAATTTTTGAGGATGCCTTTTGGTTTAAAAAATGGATGACATATTGCGAGAACATATTGGAAAAATTTGTCACGTTTATATGGATGATATAATTGTTTTTTTCGGAAAATATAACTCAACACTTAAAGGATTTGGAAACAATTACGCAAATTTTAAAAGAAGCTAATATGAAAATTTCCTTAGAAAAATTAAAATTTTTTGAGAAAGAAATAGAGTTTTTAGGTTATGTAGTAGCTCAGAATGTTATCAAAACAGACCCAAATAAAATAAAATTAATATTAAATTATCCAATACCAAGAAGTTTGCGCGAATTAAGAGGTTTCTTAGGCTTGCAGGATATTATCGTAAATTTGTTAAAGACTATGCAGCGATAGCTAAACCTCTGACAAAATACCTATCAGGAGAAAATGGTAGGATTTCTAAAAATAAATCAAAAAAATTTGAAATAACTCTAAATGAGGAAGGAATATCTGCATTAAGTAAATTAAAGAATCATTTGGCTTCAGAAATGGAATTAACACAACCCGATTACTCAAAAATATTTGTATTAACTACCGATGCATCTAACTTTGCAATGGGTGCGGTACTATCACAAGGAGGTAAACCAATTACCTTCATTTCAAAAACTCTTAATAAAACTGAAAGAAATTACGCAACTAATGAGAAGGAGCTTTATGCCATTGTTTGGGCACTAAAAACGAAATTATCTCTATGGTGTAACCAATTTGGAAATACATACTGATAATCAACCATTAACATTTGCTTTATCACCCCGTAACCCGAATCTAAAAATGAAAAGATGGCGCGCAATTATAGAAGAATTCTCTCCTAAATTTGTGTACCAACCCGGTAAAACCAATATAGTAGCAGACGCACTTTCCCGTCTTCAGTTAAATCATTTATCAAACGAATCGGAAGATTCAGAGCACTCGGCACAGAGTAGCGAAAACAATCAAATACAGGAAACACAAAAACCATTAAATCAGTTTAAACAGCAAATTATATTAAGTAAAATAGGTTCACTATTCATGAGGTAATCGAAACATTTGGGAATAAAAGGCATTTAATAGAGTATGACACAGTAGAAAATTTAATGACTATTTTGAAAGAATATATTCAACCAAAGTTAGTGACAAGAAACTCTGAAACAAACTTTTCAAAACAAATTTGTATTTACCAAACTTTTTCCAATGGATATTATTAATAGAGAAGATCAGTTCGAATTAATAGAACAAACCCATAATAGAGCTCATCGAAGCTATAATGAAAATCTTAAACAAATAGAGAAATTGTATTATTGGCCCGAAATGAGGAAAAGAATGAAAGAATACATTCAAAATTGTATAATATGCAATAAAAATAAATATGATCGCCATCCTAAGAAAATACCAATAGGTAAAGCCCCAATTCCAGAGAAAGAAGGAGAGCAGCTCCATTTAGACATTTTTTACGCACAGAAACTAAAATTTATCACATGTGTAGACGCTTATTCAAAATTGTTAATATTAAAACATATAGAAGACAAGTCAAATATCGAAGAAAAGGTTTTAGATTTACTTCAAACCTTCACAGATGTAAAACAAATTACTTTAGATAATGAACCAAGCTTTACCACACCAACATTTAAATCCTTAATGCAAAGGTTAAATATTGAAATTTAGTTTTGTGATCCACGTCATAGCACAACTAATGGACAAGTTGAAAGAGTTCATTCAACGATAATCGAAATAGCCAGATGTATAAAAGAAGAATACAATATTGTCAGTAATTTAGAAACAGTACTTAGAGCAGCGCAACAATACAATACAACAATTCATTCAGTAACGAATTTTAAACCAAATAAAGTATTTTATAATAGGGTAAACCATGAAAAATTACTAACCACTTTAAAGCAAGCACACGAGAAAATGCTAATGTTTCATAATAAACATAGAACAGATAAGCAATATCATCCTGGACAAATTATTTATGAAAAAATAATGGGAGAGAGAAATATAGGTATAAGAAACAACAAGTTAAAGAAAACTTGGGGAATAACATAATAATAAACAATAGGAATAGAATTATACATAAAGAATTATAGGTTTTCAAAATGATCCTTTCAATTTTCGCATTACTAATTGGCTTGACAATAGCTGATATCTTAGATTATACCCGACAGGACTACGTACTTATCGAAAATGGAGACGTTTCCATTTATGAAGAATATGGAGATATATTTCACATCACTAATTTAACAACCTTTGAAAAAATAATAACCGAAGAAAAAAGAAGTTTTTATAACAATATGAAATATTGTCACTCAAAAAACAGAATCAGAAATATTATTAATTAAATCTTTATTAGGACAGTTAAAACAAAACCATGTTAAACAAAAAAGAGGAATAAATGAATTAGGTACACTTTAGAAATGGATAGCAGGAACTCCAGATCATGACGATTTCATAAAGATAAATGATAGATTAAATGATCTAACTATAAATAACAACAAACAATTTACTACAAATTCAGAAATTTTTAAAGTAATAACAGAATTAACTGATACAATAAATAATATAAAAAATGACAACACAGCCAGAAAAATCAAAAGAAGAAGAAATCAATACATTATACATGAACTACAAAATATAATAAATACAATAACATTTGGGAAAATAGGAATTTTAAATCCAACAATTTTACATTTTGATGAATTAAAAAATATAACCTATTACCAACATGGTACAATGACCATTACAGACTTAATGGACATTTCAAAATTTAAAATAGCACAAAAAAAAGATATAATTATACTTTATATCAAATACCCTAAAATAGAATCAACATGTAAATACTATGATGTGAGAGCCATAGCTCAATTAGATGGTAAGTTTATAATTGATCAGAACATAATATATTGTAATAATAATTTTTTTAATATACAAAATTGTAAAACTGAAATTACAAAAACATATTGCAAATTAAATAAAAAAGTACATGTTTGTCAGAAATATTAAATAAAAAACAAATAAAATGTAAAAAACTAAAAGTGAAAAATTTGAAACTAGAAGAAATAAAACCAGGAGCCATATTAATTTCAGAAAAAAATATTGTAGACAATCAAACACTAACTGGAACATATTTAATTACATTTGAAAATAATACAGTAATTAATAATCAAACTTATGAAAATATAGAAACAAAAATCTGGAATTATCTGAAAAATAACCACATCAATAATTTTGAAATTTTAGAATATATTGAAACAACTAATAAACTGTTAAAATTAGATAATATAAACATTTTAGCAGAACGGAATAAGCATATCACAGTCCATTCATATTTTTGGTACATAATTTCAATTTTGGGAATACTTTTCTTAACTTACATAATATTAAAATTAAAAAAATCTCGCGAAATTCCCAAACCAATAGAAAATGTGCAATTGCAAGAAGTCACATATAATGCTCTTTTAGATCAAATACATAAATTAACTCAAAATAATAGTGAATCGCGGACGATTCATCTTAGGAAGGGGGGAGTTAATGACAGCCTCCACAGAGCCACTTGACTATAACTGTAAACAATATTGAATCTTTACACTTTGTAGCTGGGTGGCCTCATAAATTTAAATAGAATTCGATATACTTTTTCCGTTCACATTAGAATAACCATTCTTATAAATGCTGAATATGAAATTAAAGTATTTTGACACTTTCTTTCAATAACTTTAAGTAAATAATAAGTAAATAAAGATTTTGATTTTGTCTCCGGCAATTCAGTCGACACCACGAGTTTCATTTTCTCTGCGCGTTAACAGAAAAATATATATTTTTTTACAAATTCCCGCGATACGTGAATTAATTCGTATAGGTATAGCTATATAGCCATACCATCATGGTTTTTGTGTCTCTATTTCGGACTATGGCTATATACAATAGTATCTTTTTCACACATAAAGGCATTAGAATAGATTAAAAATATGACATTATGAATTAATAAATAAATATTTAAACTAAGAAATTTTAAATCATTTGTATAATTTGTTAATATATAAGAATTTGTATAAACATAAGGTAGAACTAAAATAATTTAACAAATCTTTCAAAATTGTAATATTACGTAATAAAATATACATTATTATATATTAAGAGAAATGCAGTTTTTTGAAAAAAAAAAATGTTTTAAATAAAATATATTATTTGTTAATATATAAGAATTTGTAAAAATATAAAGTAGCAGTAAATATTTTAAGAATAAATGAAATGTATGTAGGATACATTTTGCTATTTGTAAAAACATATCTGTAGAATTTAAAAATATAACATTTAGTTATTATTTATTTATTTAGTAAAGTCTATGAACATTAATTCTTACAGACTAATGAAAAAGGATGCATATTAGAATTCTAAAATAATTAAATTACAATAACATAAATAGATAACTTAAACTAAAAATCAGAACTGAGGGTATTAATGAAGGATTCCCTAGTGTGAGAAAAATCAAGAAGAACTTTCTCGGAAATCGAGTTAAACTCACGCATAGCCCTCTTGAGGGGAGCATATTCAGCAAAATTAGTCCTTTTTGTAATAAAATGGGGAAATGGACCTGAGACAACGCTGGGGAGTATTGAAGTTAAGTTTCTCTAATAAATAGGCACAGTCAATCTTTACTGGCGTAGACACCGCTTACGCGATTATAGCCGAGTCAACAACAGCGCGCCAGTCGTTTCTTCTCTTCGCTACGTGGCGCCAATTGGATATTCCAAGCGAGGCCAGGTCCTTCTCTACTTGGTCCTTCCAACGGAGTGGAGGTCTTCCTCTTCCTCTGCTTCCCGCGGCGGGTACTGCGTCGAATACTTTCAGAGCTGGAGTGTTTTCATCCATCCGGACAACATGACCTAGCCAGCGTAGCCGCTGTCTTTTAATTCGCTGAACTATGTCAATGTCGTCGTATATCTCGTACAGCTCATCGTTCCATCGAATGCGATATTCGCCGTGGCCAACGCGCAAAGGACCATAAATCTTTCGCAGAACCTTTCTCTCGAAAACTCGCAACGTCAACTCATCGGTTGTTGTCATCGTCCAAGCCTCTGCACCATATAGGAGGACGGGAATTATGAGAGACTTATAGAGTTTGGTTTTTGTTTGTCGAGAGAGGACTTTGCTTCTCAATTGCCTACTTAGTCCGAAGTAGCACCTGTTGGCAAGAGTTATCCTGCGTTGGATTTCTAGGCTGACATTGTTGGTGGTGTTTACGCTGGTTCCAAGATAGACGAAATTATCTACAACTTCAAAGTTATGACTGTCAACAGTGACGTGAGTGCCAAGTCGCTAGTGCGACGACTGTTTGTTTGATGACAGGAGATATTTCGTCTTGCCCTCGTTCACTGCCAGACCCATTTCTTTTGCTTCCTTGTCCAGTCTGGAGAAAGCAGAACTAACGGCGCGGGTGTTGAGGCCGATGATATCAATATCATCGGCATACGCCAGCAGTTGTACACTCTTATAAAAGATAGTACCCTCTCTGTTAAGTTCTGCAGCTCGAACTATTTTCTCCAGAAGCAGGTTGAAAAAGTCGCACGATAGGGAATCGCCTTGTCTGAAACCTCGTTTGGTATCGAACGGCTCGGAGAGGTCCTTCCCGATTCTGACGGAGCTTTTTGTGTTGCTCAACGTCAGTTTACATAGCCGTATTAGTTTTGCGGGGATACCAAATTCAGACATCGCGGCATAAAGGCAGCTCCTTTTCGTGCTGTCGAAAGCAGCTTTGAAATCGACGAAGAGGTGGTGTGTGTCGATTCTCCTTTCACGGGTCTTTTCCAAGATTTGGCGCATCGTGAATATCTGGTCGGTTGTTGATTTACCAGGTCTAAAGCCACACTGATAAGGTCCAATCAGTTTGTTGACGGTGGGCTTTAATCTTTCACACAGTACGCTCGACAGAACCTTATATGCGATATTGAGGAGGCTAATCCCACGGTAGTTGGCGCAGATTGTGGGGTCTCCTTTTTTGTGGATTGGGCATAGCACACTTAAATTCCAATCGTTGGGCATACTTTCGTCCGACCATATTTTGCAAAGAAGCTGATGCATGCACCTTATCAGCTCTTCGCCGCCGTGT
The DNA here is from genome assembly GCA_027475135.1 of Bactrocera correcta. NCBI lineage: Eukaryota > Metazoa > Arthropoda > Insecta > Diptera > Tephritidae > Bactrocera > Bactrocera correcta. The sequence goes on from CM050322.1 coordinate 22,723,455, forward strand.
TTGAATAGCTCGGCCGGCAATCCATCGGCCCCTGCCGCTTTGCTGTTTTTCAGGCGGGCAATTGCTATTCGAACTTCTTCATGGTCGGGCAATGGAACGTCTGCTCCATCGTCATCGATTGGGGTATCGGGTTCGCTTTCTCCTGGTGTTGTGCGTTCACTGCCATTCAGCAGGCTGGAGAAGTGTTCCCTCCATAATTTAAGTATGCTCTGGGCATCGGTAACTAGATCACCTTTGGGGGTTCTACAAGAGTATGCTCCGGTCTTGAAACCTTCTGTAAGCCGCCGCATCTTTTCGTAGAATTTTCGAGCATTACCCCTGTCGGCCAGCTTATCAAGCTCTTCGTACTCACGCATTTCGGCCTCTTTCTTTTTCTGTCTACAAATGCGTCTCGCTTCCCTCTTCAACTCTCGGTATCTATCCCATCCCGCACGTGTTGTGGTCGATCGTAACGTTGCGAGGTAGGCAGCCTGTTTTCTCTCCGCTGCGACACGGCACTCCTCGTCGTACCAGCTGTTCTTCTGCACTTTCCGAAAACCAATGGTTTCGGTTGCAGCTGTACGTAAGGAGTTTGAAATGCCGTCCCACAGTTCCCTTATACCGAGTTGTTGACGAGTGCTCTCAGAGAGCAGGAGTGCAAGCCGAGTAGAAAAACGTTCGGCTGTCTGTTGTGATTGCAGCTTCTCGACGTCGAACCATCCTTGTGTTTGTTGGCGTGCGTTTTTTGCTGCACAGAGGCGGGTGCGTATTTTGGCTGCAACAATATAGTGGTCCGAGTCGATGTTAGGACCTCGGAGCGCACGCACATCTAAAACACTGGAGACGTTTCTTCCGTCTATCACAACATGATCGATCTGGTTGGTGGTTTTTCGATCTGGAGACAGCCAGGTAGCTTGATGTATCTTCTTATGCTGGAATCTAGTGCTACAGATAACCATATTTCGGGCCCCGGCGAAGTCGATCAGCCTCAGCCCATTTGGGGATGTTTCCGCGTGGAGGCTGAATTTACCGACCGTAGTGCCAAAGATACCTTCTTTGCCCACCCTGGCATTGAAGTCGCCAAGCATGATTTTGACATCGTGGCGGGGGCATCTCTCATAAGTGCGCTCCAAGCACTCATAAAAGGTATCTTTGGTCACATCGTCCTTCTCTTCCGTCGGGGCGTGGGCGCAAATCAGCGATATGTTGAAGAACCTCGCTTTGATGCGGATTGTGGCTAGACGTTCATTCTCCGGAGTGAATGATAGTACTCGGCGACGGAGTCTCTCTCCCACCACGAATCCAACACCAAACTTGCGCACCTTTATATGGCCACTGTAGTAAATGTCACAAGGACCTACTCGTCTCTGTCCTTGTCCCGTCCATCGCATTTCTTGGACGGTGGTGATGTCAGCCTTTATCTTTACGAGGACATCTACCAGCTGGGCAGCGGCACCTTCCCAATTAAGGGACCGGACATTCCAGGTGCATGCCCTCAAATCATAGTCCTTATTTCGTTTGCCATGGTCGTCATCAAATGGGGGGTCACTCATCCGAGGCTTGTTGTTGTCTTTCATTGGGGGTGTTTTTTTACGTGGCGGGTCCCAAACCCAGCGCACAACCCTATGCAGGGGTGTTTCGCCTTCTCACTTTAGCTCGCCTTCAAACAGATGTTCTTAGGCTACCCAGAGGATACTTGGTCAAAGACCGGAAGTCGTGAGCTGCTTGAGTCATATGTAAAAGAATCGTTTCTGGCCACTCCCAAGTGAATGGCGATCAGAGAACTTTCCTCACTTGCGTGAACTTCTACACATGACCCCATCCTCCAGTCACAGTCAATACCACCGTTAATTACATTGAAAACAAATGAAAGGGAGAGAACGGACCTTCGATTTTGCAGTAATTTAAGATGTAAAAGCAAAAAGCGCGATGTATACGATGGTATGGGGTCAACAAACTTTAAGGAGCGGAGAGCGTATTTAAGAAAGATCTTTTGAACACACTCTATCCCGTTAATTGACGATATGCAATATGGTCTCCAAATAAACGCTGCATACTCCAAAATGGACCGCACAAAACATGTGTACAGTAATTTTAACGTTTAGGGGTCGGAAAAATTTGTAGAATTTCGACGGACAAATCCGAGTACAGAAAATGATTTTGAAGTGATATAGTTGATGTGATTACTGAAAGAAAATCTGTTGTCAAAGATTACCCCAAGATCTTTGATTTCAGTAACGCATTTTAGGACGCAATAAAAAATATTGTAGCTAGAAGATAAGATGTTGCGGCCCCTACCATAAGAGATCTGTGAGCATTTATCTAGGTTCAGAAAAAGCTTCAAATTCAGGCACCAATTATGAAAAGTATCAATATCACATTGAAGTTTGTGTACATCTTGTGTGTTTTTGATTAATGCGAAAATTTTTAAGTCATCTGCATATAACAGAAAGTTGGCGAAAGAGAAGCAGCAGGAAATGTCATTGATAAACAGCACAAAGAGAAGTGAACCCAAGACGCTTCCTTGTGGGACTCCCGAAGACGCAATGAATGAATCAGATGACACTGACAACGCATCGTCTGTTTTGAAGATATGATTTAATCCACTTCAAGAAGACCGAATGAAACCCTAGAGATGATAATTTTTTAATTAGAATATTGTGTGAAACTTTATCAAAGGCTTTAGAGAAATCTGTGTAGACACAATCTACCTGAAATCCAGCGGAGAACGCAGACATACAATAATCGCTAAAAACTGCTAAGTTTGACACAGTGGAGCGCCCAGAGACAAACCCATGCTGATTGACATTAATTATTGATTTTACTGCAAAAAATAATTTATTTTTAACAGAACACTCAAAAATTTTCGAAATAGTAGAAAGTTTAGAAATAGGCCTGTAATTGGAGACAACATCTTTTCTACCACCTTTATGAATAGGGGTAATGCATGTCAATGTCCAGTCAGAAATAAAATTCCCGGTGGCGAAAGACTTATTGAAGATAAGCATGAAAGGATATACTAAGGCAGTACAATTTTTTATAAGTACGGGCGGAAGCCCATCCAAATCCAATTTAGAAGAAGACTTGATGTCACAAATAGCCTTGGCAACATCGTTCTGTGAAAGATACAGTGAGCCAAAATTTATGGATGGGAAATTATTAGCTGAAAAAGTGGAACTAGTACCATCATCTTGAATATAGTTCGATTTGAAAAATTCAGCGAACAAATTGGAGATTTTGACCGGAGTGCATGGCGACTTATCACCCCAGCGTAAAGCAGAGGGAATGGCCGAACACCCTCTTCTAGATTTTACAAAGAACTTAGGGTTCGACTTAATTGTAGACTCCGTGTTATTAATAAACCTTTTATAGAGAAACTTATCCAATGTAGTGCTGATACAACAAAGGAAACATGAGATTTAGTTGAAGAGAATTTTCTATAGTATTTATTTCTAAGATTTTTTATGCGTTTAAGGTCCATAGTGTACCAAGGCAACTTATATGGTTGTATGGGTTTGAGCGGGATATTATAATGACAAAATTCCTGAATTGATTTCTTAAAAGCGGAAAAACTATTAGCTGTATCATGTCCCGATAGTAAATCATCCCATTTAATTTCAAAGAGCTGATTATTGAGTCGTTCAAAATCACAAAATGCAAAACTAAAACCAAGCCCATTAAGAGGTTTAACAGGAGCGAAAAGATAAGTATCCACCTCAAACGCAAGCGGGGAATGATGGATGGTGGCTGGAGTAATTGAAGAGAATTCATCAAGAAACCTAAATTTTAAATTATCACTGAGAAAGACTAAGTCAAGAAATCGATCGAAACTATTTGAATATGAGTTGATTTGAATCAGATTGAGACTAAGCAAGCTATCAATGAGAAATAGGTCCTGAGAAGACGAAAAATTTGAAGGAATAAGAGCAGGACTATAGGAACAACCAGACCAGACGATATTGCTTAAATTAAAATCACCCAGACCACAAATATTATTATCTTTCACCTTATTCAATACCAGCGAGGAAATATTATTTGCGTGCAACTTATACAACTCTAGAGGACTATCAGGAGGGATATATGAGACTGCAATGAACAGAGCATCATTGACACAGATACATAGTTGGTCCAGAATAGAATCTTCATTATCAAGCATAATTAAGCGAGGACGATATTTGCGATGAACTGCCAAGAGAACTCCACTCCCTCTTAGACAGCCAGTTTTTTTGTGATCTCTGTCCTTGCGGAAGACATAATAGAGATCTGAGTCAAAATATTCGCTTTCAAAATAACTAGAATTCAGCCAAGTCTCAACAATAACGATAATATCGAAGTCCAAATGTGAAGAAAAATTGCGAATAATATTTGATTTAATCTCCGATAAATTTTGGTAGTACACCTTAAGACAGGAGCCAATTGAGGCAGTTGCAGAAAACGCATGAATAGAATTGTGATTAACAGGCGCATTAACTAATCTGCAGCGCTGTTTTCCCTTTGGAAAAAACTTAAAGGGGCGCAACTTGATGCCAGAAGGCCACACTGAAGAGGAGAAAACGGCATTAAAAAAGATGGGGACACACCTAACTTAAAGTTTATCCTCTTAAGATTATTAATATCGGAATTTTTCTTAATTAATTTATAACATACAAGATGCTCTCTATCAACATTAGCATGTTTAACAACAAAAGATATAATATCTTTCTCAGTGACAGAGTTCTTAAAGGAAGATAAGTGAATCCATTTCTTGGGTATGACGACATCAAGATCACGATTGGCATTAACACCAACAACAGTTGAAGTGGCTGGGGATTTTTTGTTCCTAGCACTCACTTTTAACTTCAAATTTCTATTAGCAGTAATTGAAGTAAAAGATTTCAGGTTAGCAGAATCATCAACGGCGACAGATTGAGCAGCATTGACAGCGACAGGGGGGCGAGCTGGTTTAGTAGCAACTGTCCGATTGTTATTGGCTTTTGAGTGAGTGTTGATATTCCTACCAACAGCGTCAGCATATGTATTGGCATTGTTATTATCAGCAGCAATAGAGAGAGTGGAGCAAGCAGCAGACGGAGCAGCAGAGAGTGCATTCGAAGTAGCGTTAGCGAGATAATCCATACTCACACTATCGGTGGGAGCAGAAACAACAACGTTAGGTGACTCAGCATTTGTACCCACAATAGTCGTAGAGGTGAAAATAGAGTTAGCAGTAGTTGAAGCTGCAGAGAGTGTCTTCGGTGTAGCAGGAGCGAAATGATTCCCACGCACATTATCAGCAGAAGCAGCATCGTTAGACGGAGCAGCGTTTGTAGAGTCACTTGTACCAACCGCAGTCGCAGTGAGAGAAGGGTTGGCAGCAGAGATAACACTCGAAGCTGGTGCAGAGAACTTGCCATTATCGGATAATTTCTTATACACAGTGCAGATCTCTGATTTCAGTTATTAACGCGACGCAGGCGGCGCACGAATGGAATTTCTCCGAACTACCGCGCACACTTCACATCAGCCTGTGATAAATTCATACATGGCAAGTGGAAGAATTGATTGTTTTTATTGCAATTTATCTTTGGCTGAGCACGGTCCACTTAATGCCCGCAAACACACGACATTAATAAATAATAAAACGCGGAGCAGAAAAAATACGTAAGTACACGGTGACGACTGAAATTAATTTTACAGCAAAATAAAGAAATATGTAAATGACGGGTAATGAAATCTCGATTATCACTTTATCATGCGAGAGTATAAAATGTTCGGTGACACCCGAACATAGCCCTTCCTTACTTGTTCCTTCTTATTTCCATCCAGCCATCTTGTTTTCCCGGTATCTGCCCTTTGTTGATTGAGGTGGACTTATCTCCTATTTCCTCGTTATTTTAACCTTCTTTAGTTCCTCTCCATTGGTGATTTTATTCTGTTTTGGAGGAGTCTGCCTTTTCACATAATAGCGGTGTCCATAGCTAAATGTGTATATACAAATAATAAGCAAATCGATTATGAACTTAACTTTGAGAAAATAGAAATCTTCACCGCCGTTATGGCTTTATGAACACCCTAGCAACGTGAAAAAGATAGATTGGCTTAAGTATGTGGAGTTAACGTTTTCATACAATTAACAAACAAATCGAATTTCAACTTAAATTTAAAATAATGATTCTTTTCAAATTCACTATCGTTATGGTTTTATGAAAACTCTAATAACGATAGCAAAGTAGATAAGTTTGAATATGTGAAATTAACGTTTTTAAGCAAGTGCGTAAGTGTATTTAAATATTAAGCAAATCGACTCTGAAAACTCTAATAATGTGAAAAAAATAGATAAGCTTGTGTATGAGGAGTAAACGTTTTCACGCAAGTGCGATATCGATTGCCTGACGTGTGAATACAAATAATTAACATATCGAATTTGAGCGTAAATACAAGATTATGGAACTTTTCTAAACGCACTGTCGTTATGGCTTTATGAAAACTTTAATACTGTAGTTACCTGGAGTAAACGTTTTCACGCATGTTCGATATCGATGGCTCAGTGTATGAGTTTATATAATAAACCTATAGAATATTAGTTTAAATATAAGATTGAAAACCCTAATCACGAGAAAAATATAGATTGGCTTGAACCGTTTTCACGAAATAGCGGCATTGATTGCTAAATGTGTACAAACAAATAATGAACAAATCGATTTTGAGCTTAAATATAATATTATGGAGCTATTCTAATTGCACTGTCCTTATGAACTTATTTGAACTTAAATGTAAAGAAATGCGCTATGGAAATGGAGCTATTCTAATTGCACTGTCCTTATGAACTTATTTGAACTTAAATAAAAGAAATGTGCTGCCGTTATGGCTTCATGAAAACCCTAAAAAGAAAAAAGATAGATTGGCTTAAGTATGCCGTTAGCTTTATGAAACTCTAATAACGTGAGATAGATAGCTTGAATATGAGAGGTAAACGTTTGACTTTGAACAGAAATATGGGACTGAAGAACTTTTCCAAAAGCATTACGTTATGGTTTTATGAACATTTGAATATGTGAGTTTAATGTTTTCATTAAGAGAAGAAATCAAATTTGCACCTAAAAATAAGATTGTGCAATTTTTCCAATTGATGCCGTTATTGCTTTGTGAAAACTCTAAGAAGTTCAAAAAGAAAGATATATAATACATACTTGAATGTGTAAAGTTTATGTTTTCTCGTAATTGCGGTAACGATTATTCTAGAAGCAAGGCATATTGTTCATATAGTCTTGCGTTCAGAGTAAAATAAACCAAAAATTATTACGATATGTGAGTGCAATTTTTTGCATACTATTTGTTAAAAATTTTATTTTTTCATGACATTGAGAAAAACTTTATTTAACCTTTATTTTTTAAAACAGCCTTCACTATTTGGGGCATAATATTTAAACAATTCTTTATTACTCGTACTAGTATTAAATCTGGATCGTTTAGCCACACATCCTTTATGTTATCTTTGAGTACGGCTACTTTTGGATTTATTCACTTTCCACCCTACGTATTTCTATGGGGTTTAGGTTAATTTGTGAAAGAGATGAGTCGTTCATCGGGAATGTGGCAAAGCGGCCCATCCTGCATATAACGGGTGATTTTTTTGAGGTTAGGATTTTCATGCAGTAGTATTTGACAGATCACGTGGGATGTCAGACATGGTGTCAAAGAGAAAGATGCTCAGTATGCTTTGACATTTCATCATGAATAGACTTACTAACGAGCAACGCTTGCAAATCATTGAATTTTATTACCAAAATCAGTGTTCGGTTCGAAATGTGTTTCGCGTCCGTGTCCGATGAGCGATGAGGCTCATTTCTGGTTGAATGGCTACGTAAATAAGCAAAATTGCCGCATTTGGGGTGAAGAGCAACCAGAAGCCGTTCAAGAACTGCCCATGCATCCCGAAAAATGCACTGTTTGGTGTGGTTTGTACGCTGGTGGAATCATTGGACCGTATTTTTTCAAAGATGCTGTTGGACGCAACGTTACGGTGAATGGCGATCGCTATCGTTCGATGCTAACAAACTTTTTGTTGCCAAAAATGGAAGAACTGAACTTGGTTGACATGTGGTTTCAACAAGATGGCGCTACATGCCACACAGCTCGCGATTCTATGGCCATTTTGAGGGAAAACTTCGGACAACAATTCATCTCAAGAAATGGACCCGTAAGTTGGCCACCAAGATCATGCGATTTAACGCCTTTAGACTATTTTTTGTGGGGCTACGTCAAGTCTAAAGTCTACAGAAATAAGCCAGCAACTATTCCAGCTTTGGAAGACAACATTTCCGAAGAAATTCGGGCTATTCCGGCCGAAATGCTCGAAAAAGTTGCCCAAAATTGGACTTTCCGAATGGACCACCTAAGACGCAGCCGCGGTCAACATTTAAATGAAATTATCTTCAAAAAGTAAATGTCATGAACCAATCTAACGTTTCAAATAAAGAACCGATGAGATTTTGCAAATTTTATGCGTTTTTTTTTTTAAAAAAGTTATCAAGCTCTTAAAAAATCACCCGTTATTTGTATTGGGATGCTGGAGGGGTCAGTATTACAAATATAGTAAAAAGCATATTTAGGTTAGACTCATGTAACGATCAACTCGTTTAGCATTTCATGTCACTCTATTAGTAGAAAGTTTTATACAAGATCGACTCAGACTCACAACACTAATACGCAACCTTCACCATACTCAACACTTACACACAAGTACACCAACCACAATTACACCGCAGCTGAAGTACTAGCTAGTACGCCGCACTTAGACACTCAGGGAGACAAGTTTATGAGATAATATGACCTATCAGCGCCAAGAACAGAAATCAAAAAGACAGGAGAGAAAGAAGAGCGTAATTACGAGTATATGACAGAAACGATGGGAAATCTCAACCAAGGGACGGTAGATTCACAAACTTATACCTGACATCCATACGTGGATAACTAGACAACATGGGGCCTTGGATTTCCACCTGACCTAAATATTAAGGGGGCTTGGATTCTTCTGAGGATATCTTTACAAATTTCAAATTGACGTCAGTCCGTATAGTTCGATGTGTACGAGGTCCATAGAAGACTCTGAACACGTGTTTTTTCATTGTCCTCGGTTTTTTAGCATAAGGGAAAAATTAGAGATTAAAGAAACATCAAATCACACCATCTGATCCCATACACAATAGGGAATAAGAGGACCGACAAGGAACCGGCCCTTAATGAAATATCCCCGTAAATATATATAAATCCGTATTTTTCTTCTTAGAAAATTCGTTAAAGTGGGCAACAAAGGTGAGTGCGCTATAAGAACATGGTCATTCGTGTTATAGAGAACGGCATATGGGTAAAACAAAAAAGAAATACATATACATATATATATATATATATATATATATATATTAAATATTAAAGTAAAGTAAAAAATTAAAAGTGCAGTTAACTACAGAAGTAAAGTGTATATAAATTGAAAAATGAATTTATAAACTGAATTTATAACTAATCTTAATCTTAATGTACTACTAAAAGTAAAATAAAAACAATCAAAGTATGCAGTGCAGTGAAGTGCATACAAGGTGTGTTCCAAAGTAAACAGGAATTAAAAAAAAAAAGAAAAAATGGTTTTTTCGCAAAATCAATTTAATTTATTCAAAATAGTCTTCTTCTGCTTCAATACAGCTTTTTGCAATGCCTAAAAGCATTTCGAACGAGTGTTTTAGCACCGGCCAGTATGCCGGGCAAGCCTTTTGATTGGCCTCTAAGTCTGCATAAGGCTTTCCTTTCTTGGGCAAATGTATTTTTCCGAAGAGGGAGAAGTCACTCGGTGCCATATCAGGTGAACACGGGGAGTGATTAATGGTTAAAATTTGCGTTTTGGTCAAATAATCGGCCACAAGCGTCGATCAATAAGACAGTGCATTATCGTGCAATAAACATCAACTTTCATCTTCGCGATATTCGGGCCGAACACGTCGAAAACGGCGTACCAAACGCTTCAAAACTCCAAGGTAGAATACCGCATTAATATTTTGGCCCGGTGGAACAAATTCCATGTGACTAAACCCTTGCAATCATAAAAACAAATCAGCATTGTCTTCACTTTTTGGCTCGTCCGGTGCCTTCCATTCAGCACTCTGGCGTTTCGTTTCGGGATCATATTGGAAATACCACGTTTTGTCACCAGTCACAATATTGTGTTGGAAGTTTTTGTCCTTTTTGACCTCTTTAATGATGTCGTTCGAATGTTGGATTCTGAGCAATTTTTGGTCGTCAGTCAATTTGTGCAGAACAAACCGTGCACACACCATTCTTAAGCAATAACTTCACTTCTAATCAATGAAATGTCATGAAAATCTCATTGGACAATCGATACAGATAGAAGATACCAACGCATCAGTCGACATAAAGATTCTGCCACCAGGGGGCGCTAGATTCTAAAAGTCCTGTTTACTTAGGAAAGCACAATTTGTTGTGTTGTTGGTTTATATAACTTCAAGAACCAACAACACAATAAATTGGAACGGCGGAATAGGAAGGAAGTACCACCAACAGGAACAAGCAATAGAAACACACACTTTTTTCCTTAACTAATCCCAAAACCCTTGAGTGGGTGTATCAATTCCACCCTTGATTTTTATTATTATACTAGCTGACCTCGCATGCGTTGTCCTGCGTGAAATTATGTGTTTCGAAATGAGAAGAAAGTTGAATTTACGTTGTGTTAAAAATCATTTATTTTCGATTTTTTTAAATTTTTTTTCAATGTTACGCAGTTTGATAAACAACATTTTTTTGGTTTCTATTCCGGTGCATAAATGTGCAGAGAAGATGGTTTTCAACTCGGGAACACGCCACGTATAACTGGCGTGCACTCATGCAATCGTAGTTACGATAATTTGGACAATGCTGGCATAAACATTCGTGATGAGTTTATATTTCGTTGAAGTGAATCAAAAAAGGCAGGTGGAATTGATATCAAACCATTGGAACCGAAGTTTGCCTATTTTCAATTCTTATCGAATACGATGTAAAATGTCTTCGGCAATGTAATTTTGTTCGTATTCCATAATTGACGTGGATTTGAAGGCTGATACGTCGAAATGGTCATCGCGAAAAGTGTGCAAATTTCAGAGGCATGCGAAATGGTTATCGAATCGTCCATCGTTTGATTCCATTGATTATCATGTTTCAGCAATTGTAATTGCTGTCATGCTTCTCAAAAAATTGCACACACTCTACCATTCACAGTACGCAATGACTCAAATGAAATTGAACCAATTTATCAATAGGAACTGAAGGTATAACCAATCATGGTTTTTCGGGTGGATTATGTAAATTTGTCCTAAGCAATTAGTTGAGAACACACCTGGATGTCAATCTACTGGTTGGCCTTGCTTTCTGCATAACTATTTCTTCGACGATGCATTTCATGTATAATATCACGTAATTTCCGAATAGAGCAATGTTCTCGCAAACGAATCACTGACGCAAGTTGAGAAAAAACTCCTCAATGTCAATTTTGTTGTTGGAAGTGTTTCCGCTGGCTGTACTGTATTCTCTGAGTTGAAAAACACTCTTTGGCCATTATTCAAATGAACTGCGAGATGCACAACATTCGGAAAACATTCATGAATTGCAAAAGTAAATACCCTACAAAGCGCTTTATTGCAGTTCACGTATCGACCATTTGATACTTGCTGATCTCATCCCGTTCAAGATCAATAACCGCCATCTGGCTTTCTTGGGTGACGTATTTGCAAACGTATTTGATCTATTTCACCAAACAATACAATACAATATCAAACATCGACATGAGTTTTGAATGTGAATTAGACAGCAGTAGCGAATATGGTACGATCCATATGTTGCCGACTTCGATATTCACTCCTTTAAGTTGAATGATAAATGTTCTGCATTGCCGTCTGTCATTGTCCATTTACCATCCAAAGAAGAATGTGTGCGTGCGGCAAACCTCTTTTTAGCAACTCAACAGAGTACATCAAGCATCTGACTGCACCATCTATACATACGTTGCTTCAAGATAAAGTCCATCAAACATCGTAGCTGTTGTTTGAAAATTCGTGCTGTAACATCGTAACGATCGCTTGCTGATTGACCGCGATCCATAATACCACACGTATATTTGTCATCGCTTCCTGGGAGTACTCGTTCATGTGCCTTGGTGTGCCATACGTTGATGGCAAACAAAGCGCTGACCTCTTCGTGGCTTCGTAACAAATTCCAATCTGTAATTGATTACTTCGTCTGAAACACACATAAAGTTTTCACTGAATAATTTTCAATAATTTTTCTTTTAAATAGCCGGAATAAAAGAGCAAGCGACCGAAATTTAACAATTCAAACAATTTACAAAGCAAAATATTAAAAAACAAAAGAAAAAAATGTATGGATAGAGTCACTTTTTGGAAATTTCCAATTTTTCGACTTTTCCTTATAAAAAGTATAAGGTTTTTTGATTTCTAAACCTTTCCAGATCCACAACGAACAACTTCTGAAAATTTCATGAAGATTGGTTCAGCCATTTTCGAGCCTTAGCATTACTAATAAACACACATTCATTTTTACTTATATACAAAAGAAAACGTTTGTAAGGGAAAAAGAACAGAGCTGTTTTTAAGGGTTTTCCGGCAATTATTCGATTCTGGTAAAAACCATCTCTGAACTTCAAAGAACATAAAATAAAAAGAATTGGCCAAATTTGTCCAGGCGTTGTTGAGTTATGCGCTTAGCAACGCATTTTGCGATTCATTTTTATACTACAGGCGCAACTTTTGTAATTTTTTTTTACATAAGGACCTTCTCCTAATAATAACAAATACAACAAAAAAAGAATTAGTGAAATCGGTCCAGCCATTCACGCGTGATGTCGTGACCAAGGGAAAAAAGGATTTATTTTTATATACACACATATAGTATATAGATATTTGTATAGTATACATATCGTTCCACCAAGGGTCAATAGCTTCAAACCGATGGAAACTAAATCCGTTTAAGCGGTAAATTCATGTTCCGATATAAATAAATAAGGTATTTGGGACTCATACATATATATAGTTTAGCTAAATATATTAATATTATAAGCTTAACTTCGTGTATATAAATACACACAATTCACAAAGGCATAAAAAGAATTTAAGCATTTACTTGCAAATTATTCTGGCAATACTGCTTCATCTTATTAAGTTGTGAGAGAGGGAATGCTTCAAAGAAGTAAGCAAAAGGCAGAAACAAGAACAAAGAAAAGATAATTACAAACATACACATATACATATCCTTAAACGGATCAAACATAATTTAAGAAAAATATACTAATAATAATAACACAATTATTGTTAATGCGAATTATATTTACATATTGATATACATTTGCCAATGCTTATATACCTATCGACATAGTTAAATAATAACAATTAAGAAAATAAATGGTTCGGTACATAAAAATAACATTTATAGAATAAATTAAATATCGACATACATACATACATACCGTTGTGAAAACACATACAGCATATTTTTAAGCAATCCTCTTGTCTCTTGTCAAACAAACATAATCGCATATAAAGCATTTAACGTACACTAGTTATATGGCCATAACTTCCGCACGTACGTACAAAGGATCGTTTTAGTACGCGCTAATATCTAGTGGGCATACAGATAATTCCGTAAAAAATAATTTTTTTTTAAATAAAATACAAAAGACTACTTACGACAAAAGTCCATGTACAAATGCAGAAACTACACCCTCAACCTTAAGGTACCTCAAAGCAAAAAAGGAGAAAGACATTTCTTATGGTAAATTCATTTATGAGACAGCTTAATTAAATACTGCGCTCGATTTGCATCTTCACCAATTCAAGAAAACTCTGAATCGATACTAGAAATCATGAATAAATCTATTGACAATTTTTGAACACGCTTTCAAGCAACATACGATGCTATAGTAGAAACTGATGACTCACTTAAAACTTAAAATTAATGACTTAAAATTTTCAAATCCTCGGTTTACGTATGAAGACAAAAAGGCAGTAATCTTAGATCAATTAAAAATTATAAAATCAATTGCACCTCCTACTCCCTATCCGTAATCACTCTCATCAAGAAGAAAATATCCAACGGCAGCAAATGACAGATTTTTTAACTACCCTCACGAAAGGCTATGTGGCTGTCTTTGCCTATTTCACGACAAAATCAGTACACCTTGAGGCATGTACGAGTCTGAGGACGGAGGGTATTCTTGCGGCATTTGCTTCCTTCGTCGGACCATGAAGCTTTCCATTGAAAATCATGAGCGATAAGGGCAAAACATTTATTGAAACTCAAAGAGCTACAGAAGGACAGTTTGTGGATTTTATAACAAAAGTCTCACCTGACATTGTGCCAAAACTCGCTCCCCAAGGTATCATTGAGCAGTTAGTCCTCCAAGCGCGTTTATGGGAATCAGCTATAAAAGGCTTCAAATCTCATTTCAAAAAGCTAGCTGGCAACCACAAATTTAATTCTGGCCACACTTGAGTCAGACGTGTAGTCGCTCTTCCTATTAAACTATTGGGAGAGAATTGAAATTCCTCATCATGATTTCAGTCGTCGATGGAAAGAAAGATGGACCTCCACGAAAGGTACCGAGGGAAAACCCCTGGTAATGTGCCTAAACTTGAAGATTGTGTCTTAGTGAATTCCGATTATCTCCCTTCTATCGAATGGCCGCTTGGCCGCTTAGAGAAGCTCTACTACAGCTTCGCGTAGTCGGGAACACTGATGTTGATATCATCGGCCTCAACATCAGCAAATTTATTCAAAACTTCCGCCAAAAACATAAAGTAAAAAAAAAGAGTGTGGCGAGTGTCGCTAAAAAGTGCCGAAAAAGAGGTTATAACCCGTTAAAGCAAAAAGCCTTAAACCAAAAACCGATAACTTTGGCCGTTAACAACGTTAAACAGCTATTTTGGGGTAGCATCACATCGACAACCTTCACTACACTTATCACTTACAATCCACATTATACACACAAAAGAGAATAAGAGGGCCGAAGAGGAGGTCCCGCACACTTGGTTTTTGACCTCAGCAGCGATCGAAATGCGTCTTCGCGATTTTATGGCGGCACTCTTTCAACCAGTTGGATTATAGTTTTGTTCACTTAACGGTCAAAATGACGAGAAAAGTTGCAATCCGGGTGACTGGCTGTCTGTCCGACCGTGCAAGCTGTAGTTTTAGCAAAAATTGAAATTCTGATTGAAATTGTAAACATTAAAGCAAGTTCTACTTGCATCGATGTTATTTATTTCGTCACATATTTCATATTCTTTACTTATAATTTGGACTTTATTTAAGAAAAGTTCTCTTTCCTATTTTCAATGTCGTTCTAAGCTGCTAATACACTCGACGTTAACTACAATATGGTATATAATTTTATTTACATTCTAGGAACTAAAAAATACTAAACCAAATTTTAAAATTAATTAATAAATTTACATTTTCCTTCATTCTTGCGGTGTTTTGTTTTGTGAATGTTGATCGTTTGCTAAACCGAATCAAGCATAACGTCATCAATTTTACCGAATCACATTGTGTGCAAAGAAACACCTTTCAACTTGTACAGACCTTTGTTGCGTCATGCGACTTTATAAATCTAAAAATGTTTTTCAAGAAATAAATTTGTCAAAATAATTGAATACTTTATAAAATGTTTTCATCATGTAAAATACTTACAATTTGTATAGAATATAACCATAACTATCAACTACCACCTATGTATTAGAATAATCTATTACCATAAATTATTAGATTGCTGAATTGAATTAGAACTACATACTTACCCCTTTTTGTGTATATCTACTCACCCCTAGTCTAAGCCATTAGGTTAAGATTTATGCTAACTAATGAACTACTGTAATAAAGAATTATATTGTATTAAAGACTATACCCGCGATTCGACCAAGGCACAGGCAATTAGCTTTTAGTTGCACATTAGGGTGCACCTTAGCTATACAGGAGAATAATAGCGTACAGGGCATCACACCCCCTCAAAAGTTGCATTAGAGTATAATATTATGTTCTGCAAAAAATTTTGGCGATTGGATAATGGGAAGACGTGCCGCAACGAGGGTAAAGTGACCATGTTTTACAAATTTTGAATAACTTCGATGTTGACTGACAAATTAGTATTATGGAATTATTTATAATAAATTTATAACCGAGACATTGGAGAATAAACGTATGGTGACATAACCATTGAATGCATCTGATATGACTAGCAGTGTAGAAAACACTTTCAGCGGAATATAATGTTCCATGGAATTACTGTCACGAAAGTGTCAACTAACGTTAAAATCGTAATCGTCTTCAGTTTAGGCCTATTTATAACCATAACCATAAACGATAACGATAACCGTACAACCTAAGCAATCGCTTATTGATTTACGGAATTTAAATATTTTTCCCATTCGTTGCACTTTTTTCCGGTCAGCTTGAATTTGTATTTTTACTTGATTTTTGCTCAACTATTAGCCTGCCCACTTTGAAGACGGCGGCGGCATCTGTCAAATTATTTTTACACATGATTCAATAGCGATGAATTTTTTGGGCGCGACACGACTACGGGGCAGTCAATCATGAATGCCGCTGTCGCCAGATTAAATCTATTTCTATTTTGACAAGGCGGCCAAGCGCGTTAAATTTTCGTGACACTTATTACTTACATTTAAACTTATTAAAATTATTAGAAATAGTTAAATTAGTCCGAAAATGGATTTTTACTAAAAACTAATCGGGAAGGGGAGGAAAATGTTAAAAATTTACAATATTTGCATCAGCTGTTAGGTTTTCGCTGTCGTTGTTTTTTCGCCAATGCTTTGGTTTTTTCTCGTTGTCATCTCCAGCGGCCGTCTTCAATGTGGAAATTAATTATAGCACGGTTATAGCTTTGGGTTTATGGAATGTAGCAAAATTATTCAAATATGTTTTTGAAAAACTGATTGTTATTGAAGTCATGGCCTCCTTCATGGCTCGCATATTCATTTAAAAGAATTTTTAAAAATACTATTATTCTGTGAATTCGGTCGAGCATATACACACGTGATAACTATTTAGTTTATCAAGAAATATAAAGTGTGCTACCTCGTGTAATTTAAATAAGACAATTAAATTAAATTAAGTTAAAAATGGAAACCAGGGCACAAGAAAAGTTATACCTCCTTGACTATGATGAAAGCCAAATTGTAGGTGCTAAGTTGCCATCCAACGAACAAGTTTTGCGTTTGCTTTTTTATAACCTTCGTAAAGTAAAATTAAGTCTCCGTGGTGCTGCTTACCTCGTTGTTAAAGAAGTGGAGGTTTTTTTTTGGCTAAAGCACGAATACCAACGAAGAATGTGGACAAAAGTGTTTTAAATCTTGAAGGCTTGTATCAGGAATGGGAGGGGTTGCAGAAGAGCTCTAATCGCCGGACAACAACGCAGGAAAATCGGGAGCAAGATTTTGTTGCAACTTTTATTAACCTTTTTGACATTGCCCACGCTGATGCCCTACAACTAATTACGATTGAGGAAGATAAATTATTTCTTCTAAGCCAAAGGCAGGAAGGGAGACCCGGTTCAATGATTGGTTCAGATCAGATCTTGTTGGAAAAAGAAAATAGGAAACTCTATCGCAAAGCTGTAAGAAAACGTAAGAGCGGCGAATATGTTGCTAACATCCATGGTAAGATTATAATTTAATACGGTTCGAGTTTAACGTTGTTTAGCGTAAAAATTTTAGTTTCACCATATTTTTATTGTTTGTGTCAAGTGTGTTGCAAAAAGTAGAAATTTTTTCCTTTTTGTGTTGTTGTTTAATTGGCGAGTGTAAAAATCCTGAATGCACGTTAACTGAAGATGAAGGTAGTGAAAATGAGCAAGATGATGAAGATTTATCCAAAGATTTCGACGATTTGCCGCGTCCCAGTAATGTAAGGAAAAGTCGGGCGCGAATCAATTTTACTACACCCGAGCTTGTCACAGTTCTGGATAAATGCAAAGTAAGTGATCGTGATGAGGTACGAATACTAATAGCAACTGCTCAAGCTTTAAAACATGACGTTAACGACCTTATTATAAACGGAACCTCCCTTCGACGGTATCGTTCACGATTTCGAGTTGAATTCGCCCAAAAAATTTATCGCGCCTTCATTGGGATGGTAAATTACCATCTTTGATCAACTCAGAGCACGTTGATCGGCTACCGGTAGTGATATCATTCAATGGTACTGAACAATTGCTTGGAATCCCAGCTATTTCTGAAGGCATGGGAAAGCAACAGCCGTCAGCCATATACAACTTGCTCAGCGAATGGGACCTTCTTGAAAAAGTGCAAGCCCTCTGCTGCGATACTACAGCGTCCAATATGGGACGTTTTCAAGGGGGCGTGTATAAGTTTAGAACAAAAATTAGAGAGAGACCTTTTATATTTACCCTGCCGACATCACATTTTGGAAATAATTTGGCGGAGCATATTTGAACAAAAAATGCAAGTGTCTTCTGGTACTGGTGTTCAAATATTTCACAGATTTAAACAGGGTTTTGCAGAAAATAAATCAAATGAATTTCAAATGTGGTGTTGAGGATAACTATGTGAAAGATACACTTGTGGACGCATCAGAAATTATAGAATTCGCCTTGCAGAATCTCAATGAAAATCAACCACGAGAGGATTATAAAGAATTACTCCAGCTAGCTGTAGTTTTTCTTGGTGGTACGGTATCCCAGTTTGTATTTCGGGCACCTGGAGCATTTCATCATGTCAGGTGGATGGCTAAGGCAATGTATTGCTTAAAAATATTTTTATTTCGAGGAGGAATTTAATTTAGGCAAATATGAGGAAGATGGAATTCGGGACATTTGTATATTCGTTGCAAAAGTTTATTTGAGAGCCTGGACAAGAGCACCCGTTTCTGCAGAATCTCCTAGGCAAGATTTAGCTTTGATCAAGAACTTGTATGCTTATAGATACATAGATGAAACGGCCAGTCAGAAACTGCTACACAAATTTTGTAACCATTTATGGTATTTAACTGCAGAAGCTGCAGGATTTGCCTTTTTTGACCCACAAATCAAGAATGACATAAAAAAACGTATGGTGACCGCTTTGAAAAAAAGCTGATTGTACCTTCACAGGATTATAGCCCATATTCCGACAAAAGTATTGAAGACTTCATTTCACAAAAAACCATAACTTTCTTTAAAAGATTCGGTATACCAACAGATTTTTTAGCAAAAAAACCTGATTAAACATAGTTAATAAAATAAATGTTGTTAATGATTCGGCGGAAAGAGCAGTAAAGCTTATGGAAGATTTTAATAACGTACTTTCAAAAAATGAGGAAGAAAAGCAATTTATTGTTCAAACTGTAGCTGCTTATAGGAAACTTTACCTTTACGCAAAAAAGTCGACACTTTTGCAATAAGAGCATTAATGTACTATGTGTAAATGCATATATGTATAAAAAATGTATGAACAAAATGAATTTATTAAACTCGCTATTCTTTTTCAAAATGAAAATACCTTTTCTTATAAATTTTAGAAATAAAATCGCACATAAAATTATCACTGTAGTATTATTGGTTTATATTGTAATTTTTATGAATCTTGCAAACTTTACCCTCATTGCGGCATGTCTTCCCCTTTTCCAAAAGCTCTAGTTGTTTGCATAACATTGTTTTACTCCGTAATACATATTTTTAGGGGGTGTGATGCCCCATAGTTCAAAGTCAAAAAATAAGGCGCACCCTATTGCACATACTAGTGAGTCCAACGTTTAGAACTTCAACCCTAAAAAACCTTAAGATTTTTTCATGGCCACCGAGCAGGGACTCAGCGCGTGGCTGTAAATGTGCATTTAACTTTCGAACAAAGTAATACTTAGCGTATTAATTTAATTTCTAACGCGTGAGCAATTGCCTATGAATTTTCCATTTCTTCCAGTTTCGGTCGAGTGCAAGTGACTAAAGTGACAAATACTGAAAACAAATGTTTGGACAAAGACATTAAAAAAAAAATTCATTACAAAATAGCAGTGGCTTGAAAAATAATAATAATAACACTTTGGATATCGATGTACATACATGTATAGTATATAAAATTAAGTGGAAATTGCGGATCCCCGCAAGACTAATACGACTGTGTAAACTGACGTTGAGCAACACCAAAAGCTCCGTCAGGATCGAGAAGGACATCTCCGAGCCGTTCGATACCAAACGAGGTTTCAGACAAGGCGACTCCCTATCGTGCGACTTCTTCAATCTGCTGCTTGAGAAAATAGTTCGAGCTTCAGAACTTAATCGAGCAGGTACAATCCTTTATAAGAGTGTGCAGCTGCTGGCGTATGCCGATGATATTGATATCATCGGCCTCAGCACCAGGAAATTTATTCAAAACTTCCGCCAAAAGTAAAAAAAAAAGTGTGGCGAGTGTCGCTAAAAAGTGTCGGAAAAGAGGTTATAACCCGTTAAAGAAAAAAGCCTTAAACAAAAACCGATAACTTCGGCCGTTAACAACGTTAAACAGTTATTTTGGGGTAACATCACATCGGTACCGAACGGGCTTGCGTCAACACCATGGTCCCACTGCTGCTGCGGCAACGCTGATTCCCGCCGCTGCCAAGTCAACGGCAACACCGGCTACTACTAACGTCGACGCCAGATCCTCTGCAACTGCATTCTCTGCGAAAGGGAAGTGAACGCAGTCAAACCGCCTATGCATTCACAACAGGTAACGATTGCGAATCACTGAAAGTGGTGCGAATAAAGCAAAATACAAGAAGTAAAAAAAAGAGCGAGTGCACACTTTCAGTTTTTGGCTCTTCCTCTTTTCGCAATTTTCCACATATTGATATTATTGCATATATTTATATCTTAATATAAACATATATGTATATATACATACATATGCATTTATGCATCTATGCATCTAAGTGAAAGGGGGATTGGGGGATTTGCGGTAGCATCGTTAATTAAACATTAAGGTGAGACATTTTATATATTGCAGACAAAAATTTTAAAATTTTAAACGAAATAAAGTTTTACAATCCGATTCTTTGGAAAATTTTCTCGTTAAAACAAAAAAAAAATGAGGAACGTTCAACTGTGTTATTGCTCATTTTGCATACCCCATCGGTTTGGCTTTCGTATACTTGGGAAGCGATATTATTTTTTCTCGTTTCGTAACCGATTGTATTTGTTGCCAGTCTTTATTGCTATTTGTTTGGCTTTCGTATATTTGGTAATCGATATATTTATATTTTTCGTTTTCGTTATCGATTCTTAATATATCTGTTGCCAACGTGTATAGTATTTTTTTCGGAAATTTAATTTAAATAAGCAAAAATAAGGAAAAGTCATTAAAGCGTCAAAGGACGGTGGCGAAAAGAAGCATTTTACGCATAAAAACGGGTCTTCTAGAAAATACTATGTCATTAGATCCAAACGAATTGAAATGTCGTCTTGACATACTAAACTCACATAGTGAGATATTGATAAAATGTCAATCTAAAATTGAAGAGATTGATGAAGACAACATGGCAAGAGGGGAGTTAGAGGACATAATGGTAGGAACAAAATCTATAATTAAAACAATTTTGGCCAAAAATGAAACATCTATTGCTGAAACATCATTCGTAACGTCTCACAGCTCAATGCTCCCAAAAATGAATTTGCCGAAATTCAAGGAAGAATATTCGGAATTTAAAAATTTCATGAGTTTGTTTGAGAGTTTGGTTCACAATGATCCAAACATCCCAGATATTGAAAAATTTAACCATCTGGTTACACTGCGGAACATTTTTAGGATTATTGTCTGGGGGGTGAGAAATTCCAAGTCAGGGTGATGGTGCTAGGTCAGTACAGTAAAACCCTCAAAGGGTTTGGCGTTCGTATGTGTCAGTTTTTGTTTTTTTTTTTTTTAATTTAAAATTTAAAAGGTCATAAAGGATTAGGTGTGCTGGTGTTTCCTATTCCAGGTCGCAGAACCGGCAATTAGCACGGGAGATTGACAGATGCTTCCTGAGCTTACAGTGTCCTGTGTAAATTGCGACGAAGAGACAGAATTTCTCATGGGGGAGACTAATTGGTTCTTTAAACCTGGAGAGAATATACCCTCCCAGAAGCAGCTTTGCGTGGTGCATACTTGCTGCCTGCCGCCAGTGCCGCTCTTTTTCCTCTCTCTCCTCCGTGCGGAAAAGCTCCTTAAGAGCGTGGGGTCCTACCGCTATGTACGGCTCTGGCCCCAACATCTTGGTCGCTGCATCCGTGCGTGCCAGTTCGTCGCCTTCTCATTTCCTTCTACTCCCTTGTGCCCTGGTACCAAATTTGGTGCACCCGGTTGCACAAGAACAACGTACGGTGTGTTTAACGTGGGTACCTGCTAACGACAGCCTTACTCCACGGCGCTCAAAAGCACAGCGGATCAAATCAATGCGTTGATCAGCGCCCTGAGAATGCTAAGCATTTTCAGTACCAATTGGCAGTGTGGAATAGACGCACTAACCACCTTGGTCGGGTTCGATCCCATCTAAAACCTCTGCCGTGCTTTGGGTCCGGCACTCGGTTGCAATGCGACTCCACATTCAACTGACAAAGTCAGTTTTTCCCGCGATTTGGGTTTCAACCACAACCACCACGATATTCGCCGAGGGGCCAGTCCACCTTAGCAGGTTGGAGGTTGGTGGTACCAGAATTAAGTCTCCGGTCAGACCTTGTAGCTGAAACTACTACCAGTTAAGCTTCCTTACTGCTCTGGACTGGTGGCCAGGGGTTGGACTCCATGCATACATCACCCTAATTTCCAGCTAACCGCTTTCGCCGCTTAAATAATTCACGCGCAAACGACCCTAACTGTCTGGGTTATCCTCAACGAACCCAACGTCCCGAATGTACTCATACGTCACTCGGCCGTTAGGACTATTGTCCCAACGTTGTTGCCACCTACACCTAACCCTATCATCTAGAAGCCCCTGGTCCTCCCTAGATATCCCTCCCTCTCCACATCATCGTCGGAATCCAATCGTTCCGCAGCAATGACACACTCAAACCCCTTCTTAACCTGAATGCAACAGCACGCTGTATGACAATCAGGTCAAGAGGGGGTGCACCTAACAAAACCTGCATCGCATCCGTTGAGACGGTGCGACATACAGGCCAGCAAGCAAGCTTCATACAACGCTGTATTGAGAGGAGTTTTTGAGACCCCAAGACAGTCGTGGCTGCCTCCCACCATACAGGGGCTCCATATGTGGCACATTCCACAAACAAGCCACGATATATGGTGCGGACAGCACGACGTCCGAGACCCCAATCGCTCCTCAAAATACGTCGTATTTTGCCTACGGTTGCCTGTAGTCGCTCCTTCACATTCGCTAAGTGTGGAGTAAAACACATTCTTTCACTTATGGTCAACCCCAGATATTTGACTTGCGTCACATATCTGATGCTGACCCCGTTCACACGGACAATCGGTGGACGAACCGACGACAATCTACCTTTCAGCAGCATTGCCACCGTTTTGTCCATCGATATGTCAACCCCCACACCTAAACCCCAAGAATTAACGATCTCTAAGAGATCTCCTCCCGCCCGTTCTAATTCCAACCTCGAGCGACCTTCAACCATAAGAAGAAGGTCGTCCGCATACGCACAACATTTACAGAGTGGCTCGAGCTGCCCAAGCAGAGTGTTCATCATAAGGTTCCAAATATATGGACCACAGATGGAACCCTGCGGGCAGCCTCGAACAACTCCAATCTCCACACTCCCATTCATGCCGACAAGAGAGGCCTTTCTGTCCGAAAAATAGCTCGGCCAAAGAGTAACTTCCGGACAGCCAAGCACCTTCAGCCGTTGCATTACTCGATCCCAGCTTAGGTAGTCAAATGACCCCTTGAAGTCAACAAATATGCCAAGGATATACTTGTTGACATTCTCCCTAACGACATTCTGTACAAAAAACCACGCATCCTCTATACTGCGTCCTTTCCTGAACCCAAACTGCCTATCCGACCACATACCCCGCGTTAGCTCCTGAAGCCGTTCCACCATGACCCTTTCCAGCACTTTTCCAAGTACTGGAAGGAGACTGATGCCCCGATAAGATCGAGGATCGCTCCTGACCTTATCAGGGGCTTCAGGAGAGGAACAACCCTAGCACTTTTCCACTCGCGTGGAAAGTATCCCTCCCAGACGCGCTTATTGTAAATGGCCTCCAGGTATTCCGGAATGAACTTGCATAAGCTTTTACACATCTCTCCGTTCAAACCATCAAAACCTGGGGACCGTTTAGACCTAACCAGGCCAAAGGCGTACCCCAACTCCCCATCATCTAATGGAGGGACAGGCACCAGAGAGGTGATATCCTCTCTGCAGATCCTATAGACCTGACCCCAGGGGTCGTTCCTATTTTCCCTAACGAAGCTCCTCCACTCATCTTCCTTAACTTTCACCAACATCTCCTTAAATTCCCTATCCGCACAACTAAATTCACGCCTAAGCTGGACCATCGGGCGCGTTGACAGTCCTCCTCTTCAAGGTTAACTCATGCGTCCACCATTTAATTTTACTAACCTTGGAACACTCATACCTACCAAAAACCCTATCATTTACACCCCAAACAACCTCATAGAGATGAGCAATTTGCTCGTCGACCCCCAACTCCTCAAACTCTCTAAGCGGTATACTAAACACCGCTTGCCTAACCGAGAGTCCATATTGGTTCCAGTCAGTACCAGCGGTACGCCATCGCCGCAATGAACTCTCATAAGGTGAGGGAGGGGATCGAGGGGTAACCACAATTTGAAGCAAAATATGGTCACTCAATCCCCACCCTCCCCTAACCGCCAACTGACACTAAAAGCCCTACTTGCTGCCTCGTTCATAAGCGTCACGTCAATGTCGCTCACGCCCCCCAGGCCCATCGAACGTATACCATTCGCTCGGCTCATTCAAAACGTGGAGGCTATTAGCCACCGCCCATTCGCTTAATGTCTCACCTCGACTGTGGCTTTGGTATCTAGACGAATGCCGGGATACCTTACTAAACCACAACGAGGACGAGTCATTCGCATCCAACCCTAGGATAAATGGGCTACTACTCGCAAGTAGTAGTAGCTTATCCATGTAGCCCAGGTAGGGCTCTAGGGGCTCGCTATATTTACAATATAAACTAGCGACAATCATCCTACCGAACTCCCTTTCTATCGCTACACATATACCTAGCTGTGAAGAATCCACAACTACGCAATCGTAGCGTGGATTATTCACAACTATTGCGGCGTTAGCTCTAAGGTAAGTGAAGACCCTCAGGAAGACCCCGAACCACACCACTGGTGGAGTAGGGCTCCTGGAGTAGAGCAATACCGCACCCATCCTCTACCATATAACCCCCCAACTCGCACATTACGGCATAAAAGCCCTGACAGTTGAGCTGGATAATCCCCCCATTAGTGTCTGGCGAGGGCGCGCTCAACAATGCCACAGTAGATAGGGCAGACAGCTGACATCATGGATGTCCAGCTGGCCTACTCTTAAACTCACAGTTGCGACAATGCGGTGTATTGACTCAACCGGCAGCTTTGTGGCCTTCCTGACCGCACCTCCGACAGACATCTGCTCTATCCCTACACTCAGCCACCCTATGATCGAATCCCATACAGCGGAAGCATCCAGCGACGGGGCTATCTGGTCGTACCCTGAAGGAAAACCACTTTATGTAGCACCGACCTGCCTCCAAGAGGGCGGACATCAATTTGTCCGTACCCTCAAGGACGACATTTGTGCTACCGTCAGCGGCCACCTTCCAGGGACGACTGACCATCTTCACGTCAGTTCTCTGGGATGCCGGGCTGAAGTCCTGGAGGTTCAGCCGGAGTAGTTCCTCCATGAAATCTTCATGAGGGATCTCCGTGTGGACCCCCTGGACTACCACCCGACGACTCAACTTCCGGTTGACAGAGACGTCCAACCCCACCTCCTCGAATTTTTTGTTATTCGCCACTCTCTCCCTCTCTAGGACGGAGGGAGTGCGAATAACCGCCCCACCACCCTTTATTGGTCTCACTTCGTGGACCCGCACACCAAGTGAGGGACCCACTTCCTTGACCACTTTTTGAATAACCTCCTTATAGGAAGTTGCAGGCTCCTTACTCCTAACGACGACCGACCACGTCTTCACAGGCCTCGGCGAGACCGGTGTAATAGCTTCCAGCACAGGTGCTGGAGACGCAGGCATCGGTGCCGACGAAGCCGGCATTGACCGGCTCGGCGTCGAGGAGCGTCTCCCATAACCTCCCCTAAGGGCATCTACTTGGCGGCGAAGATGGGCATTTTCGGTAATAACCGTCATCAGGAGCGCCTCATACTTTAAGGCAAGCTCCAACAGCCCCTTCGTGGTCGCAGCATCAAAATTTTTCGCATCGAAAACCAATTAGTTCAACGCCCCCGTTATCCTTTTAGCAGCCGCCATGTGGCTGACTGCCCCACCCCCAACAACAATCGCTCCCCGCGAAATATCCCGCTTCGTCTCGCCACCTTTCCTGCCACCCTCTTTAGCGCGCCCGGCGACCGTTTCTTTGCCGACCATTCTAGATGGTTGGGCAACCGCTTTCTCGGCGGTGGCCACACTGCCACTCCCGCTCCCTCCCTCATTTCCCCCAACGTTACGCGGCGACCCCGCACGCGTAAGCTCCTTCTCAGCGGAGGCCACGTTGGCACTCCCGCCACAACTCTCGCTCCCTCCCTCGCATCCGTCCTCTTTACGCGGCGACCCCAAACGCGCCTTACTCCGCGGTGGAGACCTTACCGCTCCCGACGTTTCACCCTCGCCTCCCGACGTGGAATCATCCACGACTGTTGAAGCGGCGGATTCTCCGCTTCCAGCGAGGGCCTTCGTACTCTTCTTTCATACACGAGGCATCCCGCTGCCCAACTAACCTCTCAGCCGAACTGATCCGCTGGCGTACCACTAGCGTAGAAGGCTCACAGTCAAAAAGACTCCGGAGCAGCTGCTCTCCGGGTGCGTACGTCTGAACGCGCTGAAAAGTGCGACCCACGCAAAGACCCGCTCAATAGCAGCGACCACCCAAGCGGTCGATTATAGCGTGCCCGCAGTGGCACAGCCCACAACCCCAACCAGTGGTCGGATTAAGGCCACTCAATTTGCCGGCCGGACAATATCCCCGAAACGGTCCGGAGTCGACCGACGTGGCGCTGAGCCGAACCGCACCGTGGGCTAAACGGTTCACTAATATGACCGTTGGTTCTCACAGACGCTTGCACCCTTTGGGCAATCCGGACACCGAGCTGGCTAAACGCCAGATGCTCAGCAAATAACTACTGGCAGACAGTCCAGTCAGCAAGAATGCCAACAACACGGAGCTACACTGGAACCATGCGAAGCTTCCGCCAATAACAACAACGTGGATGACCACGTTGTCCGTATATAACTTAATAATAATAATAATAAAACTCACCGCTATATTATTCGCTGACCGTATACAAAAATGCACAAAAAGGCATAAAAATGTGTAACCGCACGAAAACACTCGCGGTCAATAACCCACGCACCCGCAAATCGCACAAACAATTTCACTGAAAACCGCTACGCACACGCGCCGGGCAATAACGGTGCCAACCAAATCTCGTGAACAAATACCCGCACAAAAGAGAATCGCAAAAATCACCGAAAATACACTTTGAAAATCACAACGATGCGCACGCACATCTATCCGCGTCGACAGTCAACTAACGAATGTTGCACAAGGACAGGCGGTTTAGCCTTTCTATGCATTCCTTTACTAAAAGCGATTTGGTCTCGTAAGATAAGATCGCCATTAGTGCCGCTTAACTATCGCTGAGAATAGCTATATCGCTGGTTGCGATAGTTGCTGCTGAGGTTGACTTCAGCGCACTGACTAATGGCAAAAACTTCAGCCTGGAAGATACTTGGGAAGCAGCCCGCAATACCTTCCAGTATTTTTGAGCCATCAGTATACCACAGAATGGTACTGTCTTCCAGCAGCCTTTTCAGCGTGGAATCTTTCCACTCCATCTATCTTGCTTCCTAGAGTTACTTTGAAATTCTTCTTGAGGTTAATTTTCTTCGTTGTGCCGTCCCTTGGGAGGAGGGCCAGCTTTCCGCTAGGGCGTCCATCTGTCTAGAGGACATTATCTTCCCTCTTCCACAGCCTTCTGCTGATATTAGCAGCATATGTCCTTCGCTGCAGAACCTCATTCGCAACCAACAGCAACTACCCACGCAATGCATACAATAAGTGTGTCTAATCGGGTAATGTTGGCAACAGCAGTTATTCTGGTGAGATCAAGCTGTGGAGAGTTATGTGTGACGAAAGCTGTATATTGCCTTGATCTCCTCTCAACTGGAACATGGAAAAACCCATTAGCTAAATCCAGAGTCGTAAAAATTTTAGCTCTCTGTAATCTTTCAATAACATATACAAATTATCTCGTACGATCTTAGTATTTCACCGCCTGTAGTCGCAACACAGTCGCTTACTACCGTCCTTTTTAGACACTAGCACAACAGCCGATGCATATTCTGACGAACTACGCTGAACGATCCCCTCTTCCAACCATTTCGCTACCTGATCATCGACGACTTTTTTGTCAGCGTATGACAAGCGCCTAGGCCGTTCATAAATTGGAATATCATCCGTCAATAAAATTTTCATTTCTATTGGAGATTCCACCGTCTGTTTTGGCTTATAAGGGGTAATCAACTCTTTGACCCTATTCACATTGTTTACCTGCAAATATGACAATTCAACCTCCGGCTCGATAACGTCACATTTTTCCACTTTACAACAAATCTTTGAATTCTTCTAGCACATCAACCTTCTGCTGTTTCGTTGCGTCCACTAATTCCCTATTGCGTAAATCAGAATTTGTTAACGTAGTAATGCTTTGTGATGTACTATCTACCTCGTCTTTAACCGTCTTTGCCTTGAATTCCGCCAAATCTTCCGATACAATCAAGTTTACATATTTGAGTATACTATTACCGACTATTGCTGAGTAATGCATATCACGTTCACGCACAGCGTGGAATGTAACTTCGAGTTGCAAATTATCAACATCAACTGGAATGGTAAAACTACCTACAGTATCAAGGATACTACCACTAATACCTCTTAGCCGACGCTTATCGTTATTCAATTCAATATCTTCTCCCAACATGAGCAAGATGTCGTTACGTATTAAACAAAGGTCACAACCGGTATCGATTAATGCCGAAAAGGTTACACCCTTGAAAATGCACCTACCAATTTCGCTAACTTTTGGGACTAGGTCTTCTTCCAATGTATTTACACTACCTTTCTCGGTTTTCACTGAAGCTTGTTTATCTCGACAATCGGCCGCACGATGACCTGGTTACCCACACTTAAAACATTTAGGCTGTGCCTGATTACAATCTTTTGCTATATGAGAAACCTTACCACACTCAAAGCATCGTTTAACTTTTCCTTTCTCTGAGTCCTGATTAGCTGTCGTTACTGATTTGGGAGTTGTTTGATTTAAGCTTGAGCTGGTCACTTGCTAGCGACCAGATCGCACTTTCTCATATACACGTATTTGCTCTTTCAACTCTGGTATGGTTTTTGCCTGATAAAGGTTGATTTTGTTTTGTCGTGAATCGGGAATACCCTCTACGAAATATTCAATTAAACTCATATCGTCAAGTTTAATTGCCTTACCCAACTCCATGAGACTATAAATATACTCTTTATTGTTACGCTTTCGATGATTTCGTAGCATTCGGTGAACCTTAATGGACGACACTGTAATACCAAACTCAGATTTCAATGCCTGCGCTAACATATCAAAACTAGTAATTCCTCGCTAACTGCGTATGAAAAGTTTTGCTGCACCCTTAAGCAGCTGTTTAGCATATATAAATTTCTGCAATGGATTCCAATGAACTGCCTCAGCATTTTCATTAAATTCGTCTAACCAA
This sequence comes from Bactrocera correcta, assembly GCA_027475135.1. Lineage (NCBI taxonomy): Eukaryota > Metazoa > Arthropoda > Insecta > Diptera > Tephritidae > Bactrocera > Bactrocera correcta. The sequence goes on from CM050322.1 coordinate 22,753,439, forward strand.
TCCTCGACCGACAAAGAACCCGAACCGCTAAAAGACGTTAATGAGTCTGCAATATCGCGCAAAGTAAATGGCGTACGACTAAGTGTTTGGTAATGGACTTCACTTGGTGGTGAAGTGTCAGCGTCGCCATACTCGGAGCCCTCGTCAACGTCATCATCATTGTTAGCCTCAACAGTCAGGCCATAATGCTCAAAAAGTCTGTCTTGTAAGGTCATCTTTCGTCCTGTAGTCGGCAGCCCTAACGCAATTAATTTGGCTTTCAAATCATTTACATTTAATTTTAAAATTTCGCTTCTTTCCATCGTGGAATTTACACAGTCAGTTACAATTCAATTTCAAATTATTTAAAAGTTATCAAGAGTAATGTAAAAATAGTTACACCAAATATCTTATAAAATAATTTATCTTATTCGCATAAAAGTAGTTTAATTAAATCATACAGCAACTTATTAGGTCGATTTTGCTTTTGCAATTGTGCATAAGGCTTATACTACTTTAACAATTCACCTCAGCTATCAAAGTATAAAGCTTTCTCGTATACAAAATTTCACCACTCAAATTTTCTTCTTCTGTGTTGCTTACAAGCAATCAAAATAAACTTTCAACATCTTAAGAATGTCATGAAAAATAAGAAAGATAATGACTTAGCTATCAGTTACAATTCAAATTTTCTTTATATTTCTTTTGCTCTTACTACTTTTCTATACTACTCGTACTCATCTGTAGTTCTGCTTGTCCAATTTCAATTCCGCTGCTTCGCCAAATAATGTTTCGTTGCAATTTTCCGATAAAAATTTTTCGATGTTTCAGCTACACTTCTTCTGCCAGTATTACAGCCTAGCAACGAGTAGATGATACGATACCCACAATTTCACGAAGATTTTTGAATCAACGGAAAATTATCCCGCAAGAACAGCGAGTGTTCAACCAACAACAATTTGCTTTTGTGCTTTCAGCCTATTCGGCCACCGTCACACCAGCGCAGTATTCGCCAACAACAATTGTTTATGCTTTTCAGTCTATGCGACAACACACGTTTAGTACGCTAGCGCTATTCGGCCTCTGCCACGCCAGTACTCGTACTTCACCAACAAAAAGTATTCACGGTTTCAGCATCTGCCGCAATACACGATTAGTACGGTAGCGCTATTCGGCCTCTGCCATGACAGTACTTGTTCGTTTCAGCCTCAACCACACAAACCAAAACTTGTTCACTTGCAATATTCAGCTATCGTCAAGCAAGAATTTGCACATAATTTGTTGATGTCTTTCTCCACACAAAATATTAAATATTTTTCAATTAGTGCACTTGCATATTCTTTATGCCAGTATAGCAATACCAACGTTTTTATTTTTTGGTTGGCCACTGCAACACACACATACAACTGTTCGCGTTAAGCTCACCCCACACCTGACACCACTTTGTAGTAATAGTCAATTCACTTTATATTTAGGTGTTTAAATATATAGAAAAGTTTATTTTATATGTATTGATTACATAGTTTTCTCTTAAATTAAATATTAATAATAGCAAGTTAATATTCTGGTATTTAATACACGACTTCGATGTTGGCTATTCAACTTTCAATTTTCAACTGCTGTTTTGTTTGCAACGCGTTCGTCAGGTTCGTTCAACATTGTCAGGGTTGTATTGTTAAGTAAATATATGCTAAGTCTTTTTATAAAATCAATTTTCTTGTGAATTCCACAATAAGCATAAGGTCGATTTTCTTGTATATACACATTTAGCAAACGGTATTGAGTTGCTTCACATCATTAGTTTAGCACATTTAAGTTAATTAACCTTCTCCTTCTTACTTAAGATGACAAACGAGTAGAGCCATAACGGCAGTGCATTTGGAAGAATTCCACAATCTTTTATTTAGGAATAAAGTCGATTTTCTTGTATATACACACTAACAATCGGTATTGAGTTGCATTAAATCACTTGTTTACTGAAGTTGACATAGAGCCATAATGACAATGCATTTGGAAGAATTCCATAATCTTATATTTTGGTATGAATTCGCTTTTCTTGTCTATGCATATTTAGTAATTGATATTGAGGTGCTTTAAATCATTAAGTTCACATACTTAAGTTAATTAAACTTCTTCATCTTACTGAAGTCGACATACAGTCATAACGGCAGTGCATTTGGAAGAATTCCACAAAGTTATGTTTAGGTATGAAGTCGATTTTCTCGTATATACACATTTAGCTATCGATATTCAGTTGCTTCAAATGCTTCACATATTTAAGTTAATTAACCTACTTCTCCTTACTAAAGTTGGCATTAAGCCATACCGGCAGTGTATTTGGAAGAAGTCCACTAACTTACATTTGAGTATGAAGTTGATTTCCTTGTATATTGTAATACACATTAAGCAATCGGTATTAAGTTGCTTTAAATCACTAGTTTAACATATTTAAGCTTATTAACTTTCTTCATCTTACTGAAGTTGACATAGTGCCATAACGGCAGTGCGTTTGGAAGAATTCCGCAAACTTATATTTAGGTATAAAGTCGATTTTATTGTATAAACAGTTAGCAGTCGACATCGAGTTGCTTCAAATCATTCTTCTTTACTGGCGTAGACACCGCTTACGCGATTATAGCCGAGTCAACAACAGCGCGCCAGTCGTCTCTTCTCTTCGCTACGTGGCGCCAATTGGATATTCCAAGCGAAGCCAGGTCTTTCTCCATTTGGTCCTTCCAACGGGGTGGAGGAAGCTCTTCCCCTGCTTCCCCCGCCGGGTACTGCGTCGAATACTTTCAGAGCTGGAGTGTTTTCGTCCACCCGGACAACATGACCTAGCCAGCGTAGCCGCAGTCTTTTAATTCGCTGA
>CM050322.1:22757286-22778055 GCA_027475135.1 Bactrocera correcta
AAAGTAATAATAATAAATAATTAATAATAATAATAAAAATAATAGTAATAATAATAATAATAATAATAATAATAATAATAATAATAATAATAATAATAATAATAATAATAATAATAATAATAATAATAATAATAATAATAATAATAATAATAATAGTAATAATAATACTAATAATAACAAAAATAATAATAATAAAACTTTTTCGTAGATGAGGCTTAAAGTAAAATTCGAAAAAAGGAGCACCCTGGTATACATACATATACATCGATACTTTTGTATTGTACCTTTCTCGTTTATTTTCAATTTTCTTCATGCTTTTACGTTTACTTTTTATATTCTGCATTTGTTTTGGTGATTTAGCGGTACTGAAAATGATTGAGAATGGATTTTTGGCTTAATTAAAAAAAAAAAAAAATCTATATATATGTTTGAGTACTTCTTTTCTTTGAATTTATATTTTTCCTTCCACACACGAATTATTCCTCTAAATTCAGAAAGTAATTTTGTAATTACAATAATACTTTTTCGTAGATGAGGCTAAAAATAATAAAATTCGAAAAAAGGAGCACCCTGGTATGCACACATACTCATCGATACTTTTGTATTGTACCTTTTTCGTTTATTTTCAATTTTCTTCATGCTTTGACGTTCCCTATATGCCTTTTGATGTTCTGCATTTGTTTTTGGTGGTTTAGCGGTACTGAAAATGATTAAAAAATATAAATAAATAGAATTATTAATAAATTAATAACATAGATATATACTTTCGTATTTAATTCTTTTGTATTAAATAATTTTCCACTATCATCACTACATCATCAGGTACATTTAAGTCACTTATCAGTTCACCTTCCATTGTCACTATATTTATTATATATTTACGATTTAAAATTTTTACGAATGAAATGTCTCTATAATGCCACTTGTTTGTCCAAGAATTCATGAGTATATACTATGCATTGGCAGGGTGGAGTGATAATAGAGAGAGAAGGAATGAAAAAACGAAAGAAAGAGGGAGAAAGGGAAAGGTATTATCAGAGAACGTATATTTATAGAGAAGGTCCCTTAACGGACAAGCGTGTGAACTGTCAAAAGCTAACAAAATGCGATGAGCGTGTTTCACCACAGCTAGCGCAGAAGGAGAAATGTTAACAGTGGCAGATGAACAGAGCTGAGCGTTTAATGAAAATTATGCTCAGAAATATATGTAAAGGGTGATTTTTTAAGAGCTTGATAACTTTTTTTAAAAAAAAAACGCATAAAATTTGCAAAATCTCATCGGTTCTTTATTTGAAACGTTAGATTGGTTCATGACATTTACTTTTTGAAGATAATTTCATTTAAATGTTGACCGCGGCTGCGTCTTAGGTGGTCCATTCGGAAAGTCCAATTTTGGGCAACTTTTTCGAGCATTTCGGCCGGAATAGCCCGAATTTCTTCGGAAATGTTGTCTTCCAAAGCTGGAATAGTTGCTGGCTTATTTCTGTAGACTTTAGACTTGACGTAGCCCCACAAAAAATAGTCTAAAGGCGTTAAATCGCATGATCTTGGTGGCCAACTTACGGGTCCATTTCTTGAGATGAATTGTTGTCCGAAGTTTTCCCTCAAAATGGCAATAGAATCGCGAGCTGTGTGGCATGTAGCGCCATCTTGTTGAAACCACATGTCAACCAAGTTCAGTTCTTCCATTTTTGGCAACAAAAAGTTTGTTAGCATCGAACGATAGCGATCGCCATTCACCGTAACGTTGCGTCCAACAGCATCTTTGAAAAAATACGGTCCAATGATTCCACCAGCGTACAAACCACACCAAACAGTGCATTTTTCGGGATGCATGGGCAGTTCTTGAACGGCTTCTGGTTGCTCTTCACCCCAAATGCGGCAATTTTGCTTATTTACGTAGCCATTCAACCAGAAATGAGCCTCATCGCTGAACAAAATTTGTCGATAAAAAAGCGGATTTTCTGCCAACTTTTCTAGGGCCCATTCACTGAAAATTCGACGTTGTGGCAGATCGTTCGGCTTCAGTTCTTGCACGAGCTGTATTTTATACGGTTTTACACCAAGATCTTTGCGTAAAATCTTCCATGTGGTCGAATAACACAAACCCAATTGCTGCGAACGGCGACGAATCGACATTTCACGGTCTTCAGCCACACTCTCAGAAACAGACGCAATATTCTCTTCTGTACGCACTGTACGCATTCGTGTGGTTGGTTTAATGTCCAATAAAGTAAACTGAGTGCGAAACTTGGTCACAATCGCATTAATTGTTTGCTCACTTGGTCGATTATGTAGACCATAAATCGGACGTAAAGCGCGAAACACATTTCGAACCGAACACTGATTTTGGTAATAAAATTCAATGATTTGCAAGCGTTGCTCGTTAGTAAGTCTATTCATGATGAAATGTCAAAGCATACTGAGCATCTTTCTCTTTGACACCATGTCTGAAATCCCACGTAATCTGTCAAATACTAATGCATGAAAATCCTAACCTCAAAAAAATCACCCGTTACATTGCTATTACAGACGTATGCCTTTTGCTTATATTTTTATACGTTTACATGCCATCATATTAATTGATATGATTATCATTTTGCAAATATTTATGAATACATGCAAAACTGATATGTAACATTTTAAGTAAATTATGCTATTTTCAAAATATATATTTGTAGTTAATGTGTGAATAACAGTTAATTTTTAAATATTTCTTATGTTTGGTAATATAATATAATTTCATATATGAATGGTTTTATATACTTACATACATATATGCGATATACATATGTATGTATATGAGATACTATCATAATATCCTAAAAAACTTAATATATAACAATAATATTGTACATACATATGTATATAAATTACACGTCTTTATTTACATTTTCATACGCATCTACATATTAGCACATAATTACATACATATACATATATGTAAGTACAATTCAAATTCAAATCGTGATATTATCATTTATCAGTAAAAAGTGTGCGCGCACTGCTCTATATGTACATACGAGTACAAGTTAACGCAACATACGCCGAAATTGGCTTACATAGCTTTTACAAATAACCAACCACCAAAAGCTTACGTAAGCATGCGACTTGGACAGCGGTCGCTATCCCAAGGTTAAACGACACCACACGCGCATTCAGAGTAAATGATGATACAGCGCCGGCGCTACTTGAGAACGTCAGTGCTGCTTTTCAACAACAACAACGACTTCAATGCACCTGTACGTGCAACGTGACTTGCTAGCATAAATTAGGCGTAAGAAGATTTTTGTAATTAATTCTGAATTGGTTTTCAACAATAAACACACGGCTCGCTGCCAAATAATAATTGTGTTTTAAATGTGAACAAATAAATAAATAACTGGCGCCCAACGTGCTAGTCGCGACTGAATAAGTTAATCGAGTAGAGGCCCTTAAGAAGTGCCTCGCGCTGCGGCTCAAACTACTAAACAGGACGTGACAGCAGAATCAAAAAGGGATAACTTCGGTGGAAGAAAGCCCGCACCCAACGAAGAGTGCGCAACGTTGGACCCCAAGTAGCCCCGGCAAAAAGTAAAAATCCAATGCGCCGTTCGACTTGAATGTAAGAACGTAAATTAGGAATTTAAGTGAATAGAAATAAGAGTTTTATTCAATAAGTGAAACAGTAAATTTTTTAGTGAAATTTAGTTGAGAGAAACTTATAATAAATTAAGCAACTTATTACACAGAAGTGCATTGTTAGCGTAGATCTAGGAAAAAAATACAAAACAGAATTTTTTCAATTTAAACTATAACAAAAAGCTTGTACAGCTTATAATAAAATAAAATAAAGAACCTGGATCAGTTCCAGTTCTTATAACACTAAAAACAACTCTGCGATTCACCACTAAGGGGATCCTCCAGAGATTGATAAATCCAATAAAAACAAAACGTAGTTACAAATTGGTAACATAAGAATAAAACATAATTTCAATTTTAATTTTTATGTACATTTTTTGATCATTCTCAAGCCTTCATCAAATTTTTCGTGTTAAAAATTTCAAAATGAGCAGTCCCGAATCCATTATCATACCCCCCATTCTTAATACCAATGTACCATCACCATCCACTAACCCCCAGGCAACCCCAGAATTAGCCAATATAATTCGCAATGTAGTATACCAGGTGATTTCGGCAGAAGCACCATCATTGATTCAGAATATTATCTATCTAACAAGCACAATAGTAACGGATCAAACAATAGACCCCAGACATACAGGAAACTTGACAGGACTCGATAGGATACCAGACGTTGTAAGGTGCTTAAGAGACTTTTCTGGTGATCCAAGAGAGTTCGCTTTTTGGAAAAAAAGTGTTGACAGAATCCTGAAAATATACAATAGCGGCATTTTAAATGCCATACGTAATAAAATCACGGGGAATGCCGACGTCGCTTTGGAATCCTACAACACTCCTCTCGACTGGGAGGTCATTTCGAAATGTCTCAACACACACTACGCCGACAAACGCGGCATCAGCTCTTTAGAATACCAAATATCATCTTTATATCAAGGCAATAAAACAATAAACGAGTTTTACCAAGATGTGTTCTCACATCTTTTCTTAATTTTAAACAAAATTGCTTGCCTCGAAATAGGACCAGAGTCCGTAAACATACTGACGAAAACCTACCACGATAAAGCATTGGATACATTTGTTAAGGGATTAAACGGCGAACTTCCAAAATTACTTGGAATTAAAGAGCCGACCGATCTACCCCAAGCACTCCAGTTGTGTATGAGATTGGAGAACCAAAACTTCAGAACTCAGCACGCCTTCGGGAACCAACCCACATTCCGGAAATCACACCCACCACCACTTCCACCAAGGAAGGAACAGCACTTAACGCAAGCCTTTTACCCAAGCCTTGCCCACATACCACATCCAATGCCTCTCATGCAACAAACAGCATATGAAACTTTACAGCCCCAATATCAACAGCATCCTCAATACCAACGATACCTAACCTACCCGCAAAATCAACCACCAAGACCCAATCAATACCAAAAACCGCCACCTAGACCCAATTACCAATAGAATCTACCACCAAGACCAATTCAACCCAAACCCCCAATTCCAATGGAAATAGATGATTCGCAAAGGACAAAACAAGTAAATTACATGAACAGACTGAACAATAACGGCTTCGCCGGAAAGCGACCGAACACGATTTCAAACCAAGTACATCAACCATACAATCAGCACAGAATTAACCATATTGAACCCGTTGACAAGACTATTAATGATCCAGAACAGCAGAACGAAGAGCAAGACGGACAACCATGGGAAGATTACTATAATCAGTACACTTCACACGACAATACCCCGGCAGAAGATTCTAGCGAATTCTCCGACATTCATTTTTTAGGTTAACAAATTCAACGCTACCCTATTTTCAATGTAGAGACGGTAACGGAGAAATCCTGAAATTCTTAATAGACACAGGTTCTAACTAGAACTATATTCAACCCCAACTTGCCAAAATCCCCATTTCAAACAACAAAAATTTCTATGCCAGCTCAGTTGGAGGGAACATCGAAATCACGCATCACACTTTTCTTAACCTTTTTGGACTTAACGACGAAAATCTAAAATTTTTCATTCAACCTACCCTTAAATCCTTTCGTAGAATTCTAGGTAATGACAGCCTTAAGCAGTTAGAAGCAATAATTTTCACTTCAAAAAATTATATGCTATTAAAAAATAACATAAAAGTCGTCATCAAACAGCAAACAGCAAAATCAATAAATAATATCGAAATTAGAACGGAACATCTCACACTTGGACAGACAGAAAAACTTCGAAAATTATGTAATAGATACCCGCAACTTTTTTCCGACCCAGACGAAAAATTAACGTACACTACCGTTGTAAGGGCCGAAATTAAGACGATCACTCAAGATCCAGTATATTCCAGATATTACCCTTATCCCATGTCCCTTAAGGATGAAGTCGAAAAACAATTGACAAAATTTCTCGAGGATGGTATAATAAGGCCTTCTCGATCCCCCTATAATTCCCCAATCTGGATAGTACCGAAAAAAGTTGATGCATCTGGTAAAAAGAAGTACAGAATGGTAATTGACTACCGCAAACTTAATACAGTTACGATAGCCGATCGCTATCCTATCCCAGATACAAATGAGGTACTCTCTCAACTCGGAAAAAACAAGTTTTTTACAGTTATTGACCTGAAAAGTGGCTTCCATCAGATTCCATTAGTTGAATCGGATATTGCGAAGACAGCTTTCTCAGTCAACAATGGTAAATATGAATTTACCAGACTTCCCTTCGGCCTAAAAAACGCACCCTCAATTTTTCAAAGAGCATTAGACGATGTACTCAGAGAATATATCGGCAAAATATGCTTCGTTTACATAGACGACATAATCATTTTTGGCAAAGACGAAGACTCCCATCTAAAAAATGTTGAAGCAATTTTCCGAACTCTACAAAAAGCTAACATGAAAATCCAGATTGACAAATGCGAATTCTTAAAGACGGAAGTTGAGTTTTTAGGATTTGTCATTTCTCAAAACGGAATAAAAACAAATCCAACAAAAGTAAAAGCAATTTTAGACTTCCCACCCCCACAAACTTTAAAAGAACTCCGATCTTTTCTAGGACTATCTGGTTATTACCGCCGTTTTATTAAAGATTATGCAAAACTTGCCAAACCTCTAACTACTACTTTTGAGAGGGGAAAAGGGACGTATGTCCAAAAATCTTTCATCCAAAATTAAAATTACTCTCGATAATAAAGCAATAGAAGCATTTAATAAATTAAAAAAATCACTAGTATCTTCTGACGTCATGTTACAATACCCAGACTTCGAAAAATAATTTCACTTGACAACCGACGCATCAAACCACGCAATAGGAGCAGTCCTAGAGCAGGATGGCAGACCCATAACGTTCATTTCCAGAACACTGATAAAGACTGAAGAAAACTACGCGACTAACGAAAAAGAACTTTTAGCCATAATATGGGCTTTAAAAACTTTTAGGAATTACCTTTATGGATCAACCACAGTAAAAATTTTCACAGATCATCAACCGTTAACACATTCACTCAGTAACAAAAATACCAACAATAAGCTGAAAAGATGGAAATCGATATTAGAAGAGTATAATTATGAGATTAAATACAAACCTGGCAGTAACATATTGTGGCAGACGCACTTTCTAGACCACCACAGCAAATAAATTCCATGTCAGCAACACAACACAGTGACGAAAGTTCAGCTCAAACCTTAATTCCATATACTGACGCCCCAATCAATGCCTTTAAAAATCAAATCTTTATTTCAACAGGTGAACCATCTTCATGCCAATTTAAAATACCCTTTCCTACCTATCACAGGCATATCATAATTGAAAGAGATTTTGCGGAAGAAAGTCTTGCTACCATATTAAAAAGATATCTCAATCCTTCAGTAACAAATTGCATAAAAACTGAAGACAGCATCTTAGGCAAAAGCCAAACAATTTATCAAATTCATTTTAGTAGATACAGGGTACGTTACACTCGAAAATTTACAAAAGGCATTATAGATGAATCCGCACAAGAAACGGAAATAATCAACGAACACAATAGAGCTCATCGCAACCCCACAGAAAATAAAGCACAACTTTTAGAAAGATGCTATTTCCCACAAATGAACGCCAAAATAAAACGAATTACAAAACAGTGTAAAGTCTGCTTAGAAAATAAATACGAAAGACACCACGTAAAACCCATTCTGAAAGCTACTCCGATTCCCAATTACCCAGGCCAACTTGTCCACATAGACCTTTACTACATTAATAGTAAGATAGTGCTCACAGTAATATGTAGATAAGTTCTCAAAATATGCTCAAGCAAAAGTCATACCTTCTAGAGCAGTGGTCAGCAAAAGTTAAACTGTGACTGTGTTGGTGAGCACAAGCGAACTGCTCCGCATGAGCATCCCAGTCAGAAATTGAAACACATTTTGCTTCGCAATATTATTAACTCAGATTGGATTTCCAATTTGTATTTGCTAACATCGCAATTAAAGGGATCTTCAAAAATATCGATTAGTGGTTGAAAACAAGCAAAATCCTTAAATCTATCTTCAAAGTTATTAAACCGTGTTTCCAATATTGCAATATGATCATGTGATTTATTAACTTGTTTAAGTTTTGCATAAACAAAAACAGTTTTGGAAAATGGGAATAATCATGCGACTGAATTTCATTTAACAGTAAAAATAATTTTGTTTTGAATTCATGCAGATTTTTTACCGCATCTTGCATTCTTCTTTCCCTTCCTTGAAGCTGTAAATTCAGTTCGTTTAAAATTAAGGTGACATCGGCTAAAAATGCCAAATCTAAAATAAAATCTTCATCTTTTAAAGAACGAATCTCGAATTTGAATTTTTCCACATTTTCAGTTTCCAGAAACTGCAGAACTTCCTCCCTTAATTCAAACAATCACCATGACTTAGCCAACGAACATCTGTAAATATTTTAAGGTCGTAGTGGCCAGCGCTCGTATTTTTTAAAAAGTTTACAAATTTTCTGTGGGTAAGTGAATGATGCCCCGCTCGCACCTTATTAATTATTTGTTCTGCAAGTTTCATGACCGTGTGATTGCTGATAAATTTAGAAGCGAGTGCAACTTGGTGAATTATGCAATGAAAAGTATGCCCCGAAATACTATGTTTTTTCAATTGCCCTCAAAGCCTTCATATTTTCCAGTCATGACATTTCCACCATCTGTACACACTCCCGCAAATTTATTGATGTCATCTACGGTTCGAACACATATAGCTACTTGACAAAGATCGTTAACATCGGTGGTTTCGTCTAAGCATATAGAAATAAGTTTACAATCATTAATTTTTTTTTAATATTGCCGATCAATGCACATTCCTAATTGATCAGTACGTCGCGCTACAGTTCGTGGGGATAAAGGAATAGTTTCAAATACTTCTATATTATGTTCCAATTTTTGTACACATTTGTTTAACAAATACCCCATCAACAAAAGGTCTGCCTTGTTTTACAATATCAAAGCTAATTAAGCATGAAATTTCGGTTTTTAATTTTTTATTTGAGCGGCCTATATCCTCCAAACCCTCGGTTTCCGTTAAACACCCTTTAATTCTTTGCAAAAAAATTTTTCTTCCTTCATTAAAAAGACGTTGTCTTTCTTCTTCATTCCTTTTTTTAAATCATTGTGAAAATATTCGAAATGTTTTTTTAAATCATAATTTCTGGTTTGTCTTTTTAATGTCTGAAAACACAAAATGCATTGCATGTCACCAAAAGCCTTTTCAAGCATAAAGTATGTCTCGCAAAGCATCTTTGTATTTAAGAAACAAAGCGCAACAGTCAAGCACGATGTTGATTTGTTGCTGTCTCGCCAACGACTAAACGATAGGGCGTATGAATACGTGTGAAGTGAGAGGGCACAATTGTGCTATGAAATGCCGACCACTGTTCTAGAGCATCCGAAGATATAAAAACACCCTTAAGAGAAATCTTGACATCATTTGGAATTCCTGAGAAAATCGTGATTGACAACGAAAAATCATTAAGCTCAGCTTTTATAACCTTCATGTTGGAAAACCAATATGGAATAGAATTTTTCAAAACCCCACCGTACAAAAAATCAATAAACGGACAGATAGAGCGATTCTCCAAAGTACTGAGATGTACTAAGGCAGAGAAAATCCATACCGACTTTGAAGATCTTCTTAATAGGTCTTTGTATAAATATAATTATTCCATTCATTCCACCACAAAAAAAAAAGCCTGTTGAAGTATTTTTTGGAAGAACAGTCGGACGTAATTCTTTCGAATTAGACAGACAAGAAAATATTAAAAATCTCAAAAACAAACAAGAATAAGACCTAGAACTTCATAATAAGAATAGAACTGATTTAAAGACATACAATAACGAAGACGCTATTTACGTTCAAATAAATAAAAGACTAGGCAATAAATTAACGCCCCGTTATAAAAAAGAAGTAGTTCAAGAAGACAAAGGCAACACGATTGTAACAAAATCAAGTCGCACCGATCACAAAAGTTTCATAAAAAAATAATACACTCAATTTTTCAGGATCTTGCTTGCTTTGTGCAATGCAGAAGTTAAAATTTTGGACTATACGAACAGCCACTTAGTAACGATAGAAATAGGAACCGCAAAGGTTCAGACCGGAACATTCAGATTGATACACACCATTATCCTCGACCTATATGACTCCGTGCTCAACGAAATACATTCCTCAAAAGAACATTACGTAACAAGGAAAGGCCGTAGCTATTAATTCTTATCCCAAGAAGAAAAATCCATCCGATCCCTATTATCCCAGCTCAAACCCAAAAGAACCTAGCGAGCAATAGATTCTCTTGGCACAGCCTGGAAATGGTTGGCTGGATCCCCAGACCATGAAGATTTGAGAATATTAAACAATAAAATAAATAACCTGTTAGTTAATAATAACCAACAAGTAATAATTAATAAGTCTATTCTAGAAAGAATAAACAATCTGACGTATATTTCTAATGTAATATTAAATGAAATTAAGTCAAATGACTTTGTCAAATTAGAAGTAGAAAAAGGTATTGAGAGAAAATTAAACATAAAATTACATAAATGTAATCGAATTGAATTTAGCGATGTCAAAATTGCATCAAATTTATCATCTATCATTTATATTATAAAATTTCCCTTGACAAGTCAAGAGCTTTGTAAATCAATAATAACAAAACCTGTAAATCTAGGAAATAAGGCTATTAAACTTGAATACGAAAATTTAATTGTTTGTAATAAAGACATATTTGGTGTCAAAAATAGCTGTAATAATGTTAACGATTTAATAATTTGTAAGCAAGATAATTTAGAAAAAGTCACGAAAAGCAGCTGCATACCAAATCTACTAAAGGGCTATGCATCCAACTGTACTTTAGTCAATAATCACCACATACCAACAATAGAACAGGTAACACCTGGTTTATTGCTTATCAACGGCTATAATGGGTCTCTGAAGATAGACAACGAGGTTATCAGTCTACAAGGAACCTTCCTGATAAAATACGATAACGCAAGTTTAACTATTGGAAACAAGAATTATACAAATAGAAATCAAGTTCTTGCACAACCCCTACCAGCTATCATCAAATCAGCAGACGTTACAGCACATCTCGAAGAAGTCCTCTCTCTGCAATATTTGAAGGAACTTAACGTAGCAAATATCCAACAAATCAATGCCATCAACACTAAATACAAAATCAGCCTATTCACTGGATCCACAGCAATAATACTATTACTTTTTGCCCTGTTTGTAATGATAGCAAGGAAGATCCTCCTCAAACGAAAAACAAAATTTCGTATTCAGGTCAATAATAATCTTACACCAACGAAAGGATCAACCCCTACACTTGACGATATTTCAATTACATCCAACGAGGAAGCTGCATGTTCTAAAGGGGGATGAGTTAACGCAACATACGCCGAAATTGGCTTACATAGCTTTTACAAATAACCAACCACCAAAAGCTTACGTAAGCATGCGACTTGGACAGCGGTCGCTATCCCACGGTTAAACGACACCACACGCGCATCCAGAGTAAATGATGATGCAGCGCCGCCGCTACTTGAGAACGTCAGTGCTGCTTTTCAACAACAACAACGACTTCATTGCACCTGTACGTGCAACGTAACTTGCTGGCATAAATTAGGCGTAAGAAGATTTTTGTAATTAATTCTAAGAAAAACAAACACCATTACATATCCCCGAGCATGCCTTTGCCTACAAGGCAAAAAAAAAAACAATTTCTGAAATTTGTATGAGAAGGAAAAAGCGACAACCCCGCAAATATAAGTATAGAATAAAATTGACAACATAGTTAATTTCTCGATTTTCCAATCAAGAAATATGTCAAAGAATATATTTAATATTCCTCTGATTTATGTGCACAGTGAATCCCGGTTAAGTAGTACTCCGCTTAAATGAAAATCATCCCTCTTAACTGTCTATATCTTGCTGCACCTCACTTTTGCTTTTTATGAAGTACAGTGAGTCACAGTCAAAAGTATCCACGTGAGTTTTTTATATTACAAATGCAATTGGTGATAGTTAATTATTAATTTCAATTTTATTGTTTTTTATATTTGAGCACTAACGTCTTAACTTACAATTAATAAAATAAAATTAACAATATTTGTGTAAATTCTATATAAAAAAATAATATTTGTAAAATAAAATCAATTTCAACCTCACAATGAAAAGTATCCACTGGCAATACTTATAACTTTATAACTGTTAACAGTTATTTCTCTCATGAAATAACAAGTAAAATATAGGATCAGTTATTTTCTTACACTTTACGCATAAGTTTGTCCATTTGGAGTGCCCTTTTGAGGAATTAAGACGATGGGAACCCACACAAGGATTGTCGAAAGAAAATTAGTCATTCATCATGCTGAACTAGGAAAATCGCAACGGAAAATTGCAGAAATACTCAATATTACCAGATCTGCTGTCCAAAATATTATATTGAGGCACAAAACGGAGAATCGTATCTGCAACAAGCCGAAAACCAGCGAGAAAAAAATTTTCACTGAAAGAAACGAAAAGTGGTTGCTTCGACAGGTGGCCGATAATCCGAAGCTTAGTGCACCTAAACATGCTGAGATCGCAGAGAAATATCTAAACAAAAAGTGTAACCCAGAAACCATTCGGAGAATCTTGCGTAAGAATGGTCTTCATGGTAGAGTTGCACTAAAAAAGCCATTCATCAATCCCAAAAACCGCCAAATTCGATTGGAGTTCATTCAGGAACATGAAAAAGAGGATTTTGAATTCTGGAAGTCAGTTATTTTTGCCGATGAAAGTAAGTTTAACATGTTTGGATCAGATGGACCAAGTAAGATATGGCGTAGGGCGAATAAGGCCTTGGATCCTAAACACACAATTCCAACCGTAAAACACGGAGGAGGCTCTGTAATGGTATGGGGTTGTATGAGTGCTGCCGGCGTAGGAAATCTAGTTTTTATCGAAGGAATCATAGATAAGATTTATTATTTAAACATTTTGAAAGATAATTTGCAGAGTAGTGCCGAAAAATTGGGGTTGGGGGGCAACATTCCAATTTTATCAAGATAATGACCCCAAACACAAATCCCACATTGTTCGAGAATGGATGCTTTATAACTGTCCAAAAGTGATTCAAACACCTCCCCAATCCTCGGATTTGAATCCTATTGAAAATTTATGGAGTATTTTGGAGAAAAATATTAGAAATCACAACATCTCAAACATACTGACTCTGAAAAAAGCTTTGCAAGAAGAATGGGGAAAAATTCAATCTTCTTACACTGAAAATTTGGTTAAATCTATTCCAAAAAGGCTCAAAGCAGTGAAGGACAATAAAGGATATCATACCAAGTATTAACCACCTACGAAAATCCTATTTTCAACAAAACTTTTATTTTTCACTGTGAGGTAGAAATTGATTTTGTTTTACAATTATTATTTTTTTATTTTGAATTTACATAAATATCGTTAATTTTATTTTATTAATTTTAAGTTAATATGTTAATGTTCAAATATAAAAAACAATAAAATTGAATTTAATAACTAACTATCAACAATCGCATTTTCAATATAAAAAACCCAAGTGGATACCTTTGACTGTGACTCACTGTACATAGAAATTATTGTTTTAAGTACCACTCGCTTAAGTATTCGCACACGCTTATGTGTCATACTATATTTTTATTTTTAAAACCACAAACATCTGTATACTTGATCGTTTCACATAACCGGGATTGACTGTATTTGTCAAGGAATGTAAAAAATATTGTGACGCGGCTTGCAAAAATCTGCGTCTATATGTATGCAAGCTCACACACAAACATACATATCTACGATGGTTTGTTGGCGAAGCTGGTACAGCGGCAAGGGAAGCAGTGGCAATTGGCGATCGCTCGTTTGTGTTTTCGGCACAGCTCGGATTTTCAACCAACAACACAATGTTGTGACGCGTCAGTCTTTCGACACATTGATTCTTTGGCATGAAAGCAAAAAATATGAGCTTCGCCATTGGTTGTCCGCGTCAACGGAAATTTCGCATGAAGCATTGAATGTACAAATTTACATACATTTGTTGCATGTAGACAAATTTACTAAAATTAGGCGTATGGTTCTTTTATATTTGTTTACATGCAAACATAATTATATGTGGGCAAATGTGCGACCGCTTGGTTTTTTAACATGATATCGAAAAGTTTATTGACCAAAGCAAATATTTATTTAAGTATACAAATATACATACATATGTATGTCGTACCAAACCTATATAAAATGCATACTTAGCAGGCCCGTAGCCAGCTTTTCATTTCGGGGGGGGCTGAAGTAAAAACATATATAAACTTTAAATTTTCTGTTTATTACAAAAAAACAATATAAATTCATATACATATTACTTAAATTATTTGGTAGTTGTAACTTAAATAAGTAATATTTTTCTTTTCTTCTTGTTTGCCATATCATTAATTACTTCATCTGGATCAATTTTAATATCCCAGTGCACTGCAATAACAGCAAGTGCACTCAGCCGCTCATTGCCCATCACACTGCGTGGCAAAGTTTTTATTCTTTTTAAGGTTGAAAAAGTTCTTTCAACGGAAGCGGTCGTTACTGGAAGAGTTGCTAAAATTGTAAGCAGGTAGTGAATATTTTTAAAATACGTTGCATCGCAATGTTGCAGTAATTTCAACACTTCTATGGTTGGATCTATTGTTGATAAGCTGGCACACCACAATCGATACTCTGATTTTAATTCTGTCATTGATATTTGCTCCTCGAAAAAAATAGTTAAATTTTTTAATTCTTCGGCATTATCAACTGCAGCAAAACCTGGGAGTAGAATTTGAAATGACGAGAGTATATCCTCATTCACTAATAAACGTTCTGTCATGTTTTGAATCAGAGCATCAACGCATGGAATAAATATTGTAACTCTGAAGTGGCTTTCAGGAGTTGTGCAAGGTGGATTAGCACGAGTAGTTTGACGCGAAGTCACTCTAGGCACTGCAAGATCTGTACATTTGTGATGCTGTTTGGAAAATATCGTTGAAAAAACCATCCGCTGTTTCTCTTATCTGGTGAAGAGTTCTTATTAATTCTTTGGCTCTGTTCATTGCTGATACAAAATCCATAGATTTTTCTTGGAGTTGCACAGACAGTGGCAGCGTTAAGCTGAACAATTGCTCACAGACGAATAGACTAAGCAAAAAATCGCTTTTCTCTACCGCTGCTAAGAAGGCTGATGCTTTAGACGAAATGGACCATGTCTTACTCGAAATTATTTCCAAACATAGTACAATGAATTTGAAAAGCTCCACAAAGCTTATAATGCTTTCATGCCTTTCTATAAACCTTGTTTCACAAAGGCGGACAAGTCGTCTTTTTTTGCTTTCTGGTGCGTGCTTCTGTATAACGTCCTGGAAAGTTGTGTTTGCATTTGAATGGTTTCTAAATAAATTTGCTATTTCATTGACAATACCAAGGCAGTTCCGTATTGAAGGTAATGACATAGTATTAGAAAGCGCAAGGTTCAATCGGTGACTAGCGCAATGAACATATCGTGCTTTTGGATACAGTTGTCTTATCCTGGTTTGCACTCCACTTAACTGCCCTGACATGTTTGCTGCTCCGTCATATCCCTGTCCAACCAACTTCGCCATATCAAGATGGAGATCTTTACAACGCTTAAGTATGACTTTTGATAAGTTTTCAGAAGACTGATCGGTAATTGGAATAAAGCCCACAAAATCTTCACGAAGTGCTGGATATTTGGATGAGAAGTCTACATACCGTAGACATAACGAAAGTTGCTCTTTACCTGCAACATCCATTGTTTCGTCACCAAGAATGCTAAAACACTTTGCGCTATTCACTTTATTAATTATTTTGTTTGTCACAATATTAGCGCCAGTCTCGAGAATCTCATTTTGAATATCTGGGCTTAAATATTTGGCATTCTTAGCACTATTCGCGATTTGAGCTCTCAAATTTTTATCGCCAGCATCCAATCTGAAGCGTATTAGGGCTCTAAATTTTCCATCCTTCTGTTCAGGCCGAGTTAATGACAGCGCGCCGCTATCATGGTCGCCTCTTAAAGGAAGTTCTTGCTCTGCGCAAAAAAGGATTGTTTCAATAATAGGTTTGAGAGCACTTCTATTTGCTTTTACTTCCTTTGCGCGCTGCATATCCAATCGAGACCTTATCTCTTGTTTGCTAGATAGCACATTTAAGAATGAAGTGGCCTTTTGAACACATTCTAAATGGTAATGTTTTGCTTTTTTATTAAAATTTCTTTGCATTCTTATTTTGACAGATCACGTCAGGATTTTCAGACATGTGTCCCCCAATCGAGAAAAATAACCAAAAATGCTTAAGACGCTTTTCTCCCCTGAATAGACTTACAAGAGCAAGCGAAATTCCCTTGAATTTTATTGAAAACGTGTTCGGTTCGAATGTTTTTTCGAGCTGGTTCTTTCTTTTGGCAAAGACGATTTAGAATATTTCTTTTTTTGAATGGCTCTAAAAAGCAAAATTTTCCGCATTTGTCAAAGAACCGCTTGCCAATTCAAGAAATCCCAGATCCGGAATGCATCAACCTGTTTGTGTGGGTTTGTTTAAAAGCATGCTGAAACTTTGGGGTATGTATTAACAAAGAAAATTTGAGCAACTTTAATGTATTATTTTTTTTCGATTCTTTTTTTCCTTTTCATTGCCAAAAAGAAGAACTACAACTTGGTTGCTTGGTTTTCCAAAAAAACATCAAAATTAAAAAAATGACAACACAGCTAGATGAAACTATAGCCATAATCACAAAAAAACTTATGAACAAAACAATTTTATTTTTCAAAAATAGTTAAAATTTTGGGCCCCCAAGAATTTTTTGCATTTAACCCCCTTTTTTACTTTTTTTTTTGTTGCTTTTTGTCATTGTTAAGTTCTACAGAAATAACCAGGTTAAATTCCCGCACTTGGAAAGATTAACATTCCAATAATTTCGGGCTAATTCCCACCAAATCACTCTTAATATGTTGCCAAAAATTTTTAAATTTCCTGAAGGAACCTAAAATTTAGGGGGTCAAATTTTTTACTGACACTTTCTTTTTTTAAAAAAGTAAATGTTTTGAACCAACTAACGTTTTCAAAAAAAAAGAACCCCAATTTAGAGTATTTCAAATTTTTGGTTTTTTTTTTTAAACATATGTTTTCCCAAGATCTTTAAAAAAGTCGTTAACCTATCCTTTTGTTTCACTGCCAATACTATACACTTTTGCTAAATAGCAAAAATTTATGTTTTTTTGAACAAAAGCAAAAACCATTTTTTTGCCTCTCGTTTCATCGCTTTTCCCTTTTGAAAATTTTCCCGTACAAAATGTCCCAGGATTTTTATTTCCCCTCTTTTTCCTGACACCTTCTAAAAAAAACCAACAAAACTTAAATAAATGTTTCCATTTGGAGGCAAGCCAAGCGAAATCTCAACGCTGACAAACCACAGTCTTTTAAACCGTCTTTTTGCGAAATTTTGGTTTTGAGCTGAAATTGTAAAGGTTTGGAACAATTGTCAGTGATAAATCTTTTTTTTTGGTTTATTTAAAAACTTGCTTTTTTGGGGGGGGTTAGCCCCATGCCCCCCAACTGGATCCGCTTGCCAAATAAAACATTGAAATATCTTTCAAAAATTTTTGGGAAAGCATCAAAAATGTCAATTTTAAAATATTTGATGTTTAAACCTGTTTCATGCTGATCTAGATATGTATTAACAAAAAAAATTTGAAAATCTTTAATTTATTATTTTGTTTGTATTCTTTTTTACCTTTCTCATTGACATCAACTAAAGAACTTGAACTACACACATTTGTACTGCTTGGATTTTCCAAAACAACATCTATAAATATTTAAACAAATAGACAAAAAAACATAGATGAAAAACATAAACCATAATCACAAAAAACACATGTATGAACTTAAACAGCGTAATTTGATTTACTACAAAAACTAGTTAAATTTGTCAACACTTTTCTTAAGAATTTATGCACATACATTTATTATTATTTCTTATTGTTGTTATTGTTATTTGTTATTTACATACATAAATAACATACTGGTAGTTTGTTTAAATTCAGTCACTTGGATTATGTTAGATTAACATAATCAATAATTTCTCCTGAAATCAACCATAATCACTCTTAATATGCATTGCCAAATTTAACTGGGTTTTTAGGAAGTAGATTTAGAGTTAAATTTTAGTACTGACCACTTTGCTTTGGTTTTTTAAAAAAAGATGAAATAGTTTTTTGATTTTTTGATCGCTTCATCTTTTTGGTTTAGTTTTTATTTATTTTTTAATCTTATTTTTCGACACTTCTTTACACTTCCATAAAACTTTCAATAATGAACCAGCCAAACAAGTGAGATACCTACACATAACATGTATATGCTCAAAATAACGGTATTTTGTAGTATTACGCCGAATTGCATAGTATGACACTTCAGATTTTGTTGTTGCTTTTTTGTATACATATGTATGCCAATGATCTAAAACAGTCGTGTGCAAGCCTCAATACTACTACATTTTATGTTTGCACTGCACAAATACTACTACACGTTTTCGCTGCCAAGTACGCTAAACAAATTTGTATGTTTGTTGTAGAACAACAGCAACAAACGCCGATTCTTTGTCTAGACCTAGCGTACGTGTTCAGTCGCTTTCATGTTTGTGTAATATTTTTCGCAGTAGCAGAATTATCGCTCAAACACTAGTGTTTAGTATTTTATTGCGTCTTTCGCAATTGAGCATCACTGATCTAAAATACTCACTACATAAACTGAATGTAAATGTTTTATTTGGCGCGTGCCATATTTTTTTGTATTTCGCATAGATCTTAACGCTGACGAAACGGCGACAGTCAGTCACCGTCTAGTGTAGTTGCGTACAACTGTTATAGGTTTGAGCTGAGTTGTGTATAAGAGTTTCAACAGATTCAGTCAGTGATAAATCTTTTTTATTTGCGATTTATTTAAAAAATTTCCTTATTTCGGGGGGGGCTTCAGCCCTCTAGCCCCCCCCCTGGCTACGTGCCTGATACTTAGGTAGTAATACAAATCTTATTGAACTATACATTTGCAAAGATTTTATGGAATTCATCATAAAATAGCTCAATTTTAAAATATATATGTATGTACATTAGGCCGGGTCGATTTGTGGGGAGGCAAAAAAATCGCCCATTGCTCTATGATAATCATATTTTAGAGACCAAAATAAGATACTTTGCCGAAGGAACCATACCTCTGAAACGAATTCTGATGTCCCCCAATTTGGGTCGAACTTTCGGGTAGGGGCAAATTTTGAAAAATCCCACTTTGACCCATTTAGAGTGCTCCAATCGAGTCCAAATGTATGACCGACCCCCACTAACTTTGGACGGCCGATCCAACCATGCCAGTGGCACACCCTCTGGAACTCCCCTGGGGGGTTCCCCATACAATTATTTCATAAAATCACCATTTTTGGTGATTTACATGAAAAAATCAGCTAAATTGCTATGTTCTTTCTTTATTTTTATTTATTTATTTATAATAATATCTATTTTTTCTCTTAAGAAATTTATTTAGTCAGAACATATGTAAATGAAAAAAATTAATTTATGTGAGTTATAGAAAAGAACGTAAAAAAAAATTATTGTTTGAAGTCTTTTTTACTTTCAAGTCTGGGCAATTTCGCACGGCTCTCTAATGTCGTCGCCATAACAGCCTCTACATTTTCCGGTATAACCTGTTTGGAAACGCTAGCTAGCAACTGAACATGTCGTTCCGTTCCTTATATGTGTGATGGAATTTTTGGATCATTAAACGGTGGATCATCTTGATTTAAATATTCTTTCAATGTATCGTACGGAATGCTTCGCGTGAATGGTGGTTCAAATACGATATTTATATCATTCAAATTGATCATTTCCGTATAACTTGTGCAATTAAAGTTTATATCTGGTTTTTTATAAACTCTAAGTTCCATTGGCTCCTCAACATCGGTTCGATAGCGTAGAATTTTCTTGATGGCACAGTCGCGCTTTTCTTTCCTATCATCAAACAACCTTGATGGACAATTTTGCGTAAGCGAGGTTCTAGAAATCGTGACCAACCAATGAACTTGAAAAATAATGCACTGCCGTACACGACAGAGCTGTAATACTTGATATTGAAGTACATTGGCACATAACATTTAATTATAAATTCAACCAGAATTCTTAAATTTGCATCTGGATTTTCCGTTGTCACATATAATCGCAATAATCTAGCGGCCTTGGTTAGCCAACGAGAATGTACAATTTTTCCTGGTTAGATGTTAGCCAGATCCACCGGAACCACGCCGCTACAAATTGCATGGGCCATATCGTATAAGTACTTCGAATCGGTTGAAAATTCTTTTTTTTCTGGAGCTGGGGGCATATTTTGCAACTCAATTTTCTGGAAGCCGTCCACCACCTAAAAATATATAATAATAAAATAATTAAAAATGGTTGACAATTATAATAAATGAGTGATAGCAATAACTTACCGGAAGAGTTTCACAAGTTTCGATTTGACGGCTCAGTTTTCCGGTTGCCGATCTTGGCCCAGTGCTGGTTGATTTATCCAAAGCTTCAAACAAACGCCGAAACTGAAGTTC